>SJYT01020667.1:272840-289629 GCA_006410635.1 Cephalophus harveyi | reverse complement strand
GAAAATGCTGCACTCAATATGCCAGCAAATTTGGAAAACTCAGCAGTGGCCACAGGACTGGAAAAGGTCAGTTTTCATTCCAATCCCAAAGAAAGGCAATGCCAAAGAAAGCTCAAACTACCACACAATTGTACTCATCTCACACGCTAGTGAAGTAATGCTCAAAATTCTCCAAGCCAGGCTTCAGCAATACGTGAACCATGAACTCCCTGACGTTCAAGCTGGTTTTAGAAAAGGCAGAGGAACCAGAGATCAAATTGCCAACATCCACTGGATCATGGAAAAAGCGAGAGAATTCCAGAAAAATATCTATTTCTGCTTTATTGACCATGCTAAAGCCTTTGACTGTGTGGATCACAATAAAGTGTGGAAAATTCTGAAAGAGATGGGAATACCAGACCACCTGACCTGCCTCTTGAGGCCTTACAAATAACTGTGAAAAGAAGAGAAGCAAAAAGCAAAGGAGAGAGGTACCAGGGAACAGAAACCAATATCTGTTATAATGCTATGGACTTGCCTATAATTTCAAGGGTAAGAGCACAGGGCTAAGAATCCGGCATTTTGGGGTTCCATTTCAGGCTCTGATAAACTACCACCTATAAATAATGTTAAGTAACTTCTCTTTGTCTCAATTTTCCCATTTGTAAAGTGGGAAGAAAAGACAACCTTGAGGATTTGTTATAAGCTTTAAATGAGATAATAGGTATAACCCAGGACCATGTGGAAAGTGCTTATTTCGTGTTTCATTCTTGGTTCTTCAGCTCATTATGGGATATGCGCAGAGATACCAATGAGAGAACACAAGATACTGGTGTGATAAATCCAAATATTTCTATTTGGATGTTTTATTTTGATTTTGGGGTAAGTTGTGGTTAGTATCGTCCATGGCAGGGCCACTGGGACGCTTAGGGAGAAACATGGTCTCATGTGCCTTTAGTGATGCTCTCAATCCAGTTGACATATTTCTGAACGTTGGTGTAGATGCCCACATCCCCTCCCATGAAGTGTCCGACCTCGATCCCTTGCAGCTTGTTTTTGCAGATGACAGTAGCAACGGCCACCTCCTACAAGGGATCACAGAGAGAGAGGGAGGCAGACAGATGCGGTCAAATCTCTTATAGGCACTCTCTAGTCCCTATGTGGATGCACCCTGGCTAGAGGTAGCGTGCTGCATCCAGATAAGAGTCCGCAGACTGGAAGCTTGATTCATTCATCTAACTTTGTTGCAACTAGCCTTGTGTGACATTGAGAAAATCAGAGAAAAGCCTTTCTAGAACTCACATGTAAAAGGAGTCAAACTCCATTTACTTGAACTGGTGAAGCCTGTTTCAATTTGTGAAGTATTTGAATTATTTTTTTTTAAGCGCTACCCATTTTCAGTTACAGCTATGAGAATAAAAACCAATTATTAACTCTAGGTGTTGCGTGATGCCCCTTAATGAATACAGACATCTCTAATGAGGGTCCTTTACTGAAGATATTGGGAGGCTTTGCTGCAACCTTACCAAATTCTCAAAAATTTGTGAAGTTGTGGGCTTTCTATTTTTTAAATACCATGATTAAATAGTTAACTAGACATATCCAAATGAATGAAAATTGGATAAAGAGAAAAGATTACCCCAAAAATTCGACTGAACACTTTTAGAAATTTAACGCATATGGAGTTTCTGTGGCTTTTTCCTTGTTCGGTTTCCTGGCAGGCTGTGTTGGACATCACAGGGGCCTCCAGGTTCTGCCTTAAATCAGGGTGTCTGCCTGCGGGAAGACAGGGATAAAAGAAACCTTCCTGTTCACAAATGCCATTTAGCTCTCCAATCCGCAGCCTCTGTTTCAACTGATGTTTTGTGTCTGTCTGATGTGAAGAGCTGACTCATTTGAAAAGACCCTGATGCTGGGAAAGATTGAGGGCAGGAGGAGAAGCGGACCACAGAGGATGAGATGGTTGGATGGCATCACCTACTCAATGGACATGGGTTTGGGTGGACTCCGGGAGATGGTGAGGGACAGGGAGGCCTGGTGTGTAGCAGTCCATGGGGTCGCAAAGAATCAGACACGACTGAGTGAACTGAACTGAACAAAATAATAAGGAAGAAAGAAGACGTGATTTTGTGCGTGGTTATGAGAGTTAATCTTGAGGATTTTGAAATGGCCTTTATGTCTCTTTAAAAGGCAGCATTTCCTTTCTACTCTGTGTCTTTTCTTGGAGGAATAAGAGGTGACCTGACTCAAGTTCTCAGGTGTCCTCCACAAGAGAAGTGAGCCAGTATGGGAAAGAGGAGCCTTTTTATGTGAACTGTGCCTCTGACCATCAGGAGGCGTGGCCTCTGTGCTGAGTCAGGTGGCCTGGTGGCTGCATCTGCCAAAGCTCTGAAGAAGCAGTAGGGCTTTAGATACCCTGGGAAAGGAGGACTCTGGGCTTCTGGGAGGGTCTCTTTTTGCCAGACCCCTCAGATATTACCTCCCCTTTGTCTCCCCTCCACCCTACTCTGCTCTCAGTTACACAGACATGGGGTTCCTCCCTGACCTGTCTCATCAGATATAACTGACGACCTGATGTTCGGGGACAGGTGCACTCACCATTGTTGTTTTGGCTCCAGTCCAAACCGGAAAGCATGCAGATGGTGCCTGGCTTGACGGTGCTGGTGGCGAGGGCAATGGGCTGGACTTTTTCATTGAGGATGGCGGGCTTAGCCAGCCTGATGAGCATGAGGTCATCTTGGGGCGCACTATGACTATGGTTCCAGTAGCGGATAATCTGGATAGGGCTGATTGTCTGCTCTGTCCCATCTCTGATTCTGATCCTGAAATTTCCCAGCATCACCTTCAGATTTCTGGAGGGATAAGGGGTTGGAAGTCACCATCATCATCACTGTTGGTATCATCATCAAAGCTGATGTTACAGTGGGCCAGGTGCTTTGCCAAGAGCTTTGTCTGAATCCTGGATTCCCTAATTTACTACTCACAACAAAGCAGTGATTCAAAACAGAATCCCCGTGTTACAGATGAAGGAATGGAGGCACATGAGAGTATTCACCCATGGTCACACAAGTTAAGTGGTGGAGTCTTTAACTTCTCTGTTTTCATGTAGCGGGAGAGAAAAGAATGCATGGTCTAGAAATATTATTTCCCCTCCTTTCCAGCTCCAGCCTGTCTGGGCATTTCCATTCTGGTGTCGGGAAGAGAATGAGGTGACTTGAGTGTTGGACAGCTCCTGTTTGCTTTATCAGATCTCCTCACAACTCTATTTCATCCATCTCTGTACTTTGGAAGGTGAAATAGGTGGGTTAAGTCAATGAGCTTTCTTGTCCTCTGGCATTTGATTGGTATTTGGCTGATAAGAAGCACCAAAAAGGAATTGGAAGGAGAAGGGAGAGGTTGGGGTGTTTATCCTCCCACCTGCCCCGCCCTGTTGGGTTGCCGCAAGGTTGTGGCTTTCGACCGTCTCCTGACAGAAGGCTAGGACCTCTATCAGGCCATCTCTGCACAGTGCTGTCTCTTTCTCTCTCACGGACTCTTCCTCTCCCCGCTTAAAATCATTCTCCCCCTGCCCCTTTAGGTCTGGGAGTAGTAAGTGCATCTTTCTAATACTGAACCCCAGAGGAACTGAACTGCTGTCTGTGTTTTCCCTGTAACTAGACCATACCTTTGTCATTAGTTCTTTTTATAAATTCTCCTCAATTTAATAAAATCTGAGTGCACCATCAGTTGCCTGCTGGTTCCTTAACTGACAAAACTCATATTGCCAGTAAAAAAAACCTTGGGAAGACTGATGGGAGACTGAGGAGGCCCCCCAGCGGCCCTGTTGACATGCGGGGCTGGATGACTGTTGCGGAGGGCCTGCCATGTGCAGCGTAGGATGTTAAGCAGCATCCTTGCCCTGGCGTCTGTTCACCAGGCAGATGCCGTTAGCACAGCCCTCCCCGCAGCCCTCCCCGCAGCCCTCACTCTATTGTGACAACCAAGAATGTCTTCCTTTGCCAGATGTACCCTGGGGGAACGTTGCCCCTGTTTGAGAATCACCAATGCAAAGTGAGTAGAGTGGGTAAGGATGCTCAACACTCACGGTAAATAGCAGTGAGCAGGGGCCAGCACCCAGTTGCTTTTGATGAGGACGCCCACACAGGGGTTGAAGTGAGACTTGAGGTAGACCAAATAGGGGGAAGGATCATCTTTCTGCACAGATGAGCAAGCGGAGAAAAATGTCCCTGAGGAATAGATATGAGAAGTTCTTAGAACAAACAAGACAGTCAACAGCTTCCTAGCTGAATGGAAATACGGATGATTTTAAAGTAGTAATCAGTTGGGCAGGAAATGTGAAGGTACTTGACATTAAAAAATCCAAATGTACATGAAAATGACATACCATTGTATCTAATAGTTTTAATAATGATTTTTGTCTGAAGGAGATCAGCTCTGGGATTTCTTTGGAAGGAATGATGCTAAAGCTGAAACTCTAGTACTTTGGCCACCTCATGCGAAGAGTTGACTCATTGGAAAAGACTCTGATGCTGGGGGGGATTGGGAGCAGGAGGAGAAGGGGATGACAGAGGATGAGATGGCTGGATGGCATCCGGACTCGATGGACGTGAGTCTGAGTGAACTCCGGGAGATGGTGATGGACAGGGAGGCCTGGCGTGCTACAATTCATGGGGTCACAAAGAGTCGGATGCGACTGAGCAACTGAACTGAACTGAACTGAACAATATTCAACCTAAGAAAGTACGATGAGAAAGACTCTCATTTACTACTTATAGGAATGGGAATTGATTCTGTCTTCTTCAAAAGCAATTTAAAAATGACCACCAAGAATTGTAAATGGTTTGTCCCCTTTCACCTAATAATTACAACCCCAAGAATTCTTGATTCTAAAGAAATAATGAGATGTATATCAAGAATATTAGTAAATATGCTCATTTTAACACTATTTATAATAGGTAATTCTTGGGCTTCGCTTGTGGCTCAGCTGGTAAAAAATCTGCCTTCAATTTGGGAGACTGGGTTCAATCCCTGGGTTGGGAAGATCCCCTGGAGAAGGAAATGGCAACTCACTCCAGTATTCTTGCCTGGAGAATCCCATGGATGGAGGAGCCTGGTAGGCTACAGGGTTGCAAAGAGTTGGACGTGACTGAGTGACTTCACTTTCTTTCTTTCTTATAAATGGTAAATGTTTTAAATACGAATGTCTAATACAGTAATGTTGGATATTGAAATACAAAGGGATGTGAACAAATGGAACAGCATATATATTAAAACTGCATTTATAAAGAATATTAAACAGCAAAGGAATACTATTTAACCTTTCAGTTAAAAAATAATAAAAATGTACATTTAATCTAGTAATCCAATTATCTAAGAACAAGTAAAGAAACAAAAATAAACCATTAAAATAAATAGAGCCTGGGAATAAATTCAAAAAGTGCATTAGCGTGTGTTGACTGAGGGGACTATGAGTGATGTTTATTTTTTATACTTTCTAATATTTCTCAATTTTCTAGTATGACTGTGTAGTGCTTTTATAAATGAATTATTTTAAGAAAAAGAGAAGAAAGAGGAGGAAGGCTGATTCTAATATCAGAAATATTGTTTTTGTTTCAGCCACCCTTGGTTCTTATGTTAATCCTTTCCAAGCCCAGGCCTGTACCTCAGTTCAGTTCAGTTCAGTCGCTCAGTCGTGTCCGACTCCTTGCGACCCCATGAATCGCAGCATGCCAGGCCTCCCTGTCCATCACCAACTCCTGGAGTTCACTCAGACTCACGTCCATCGAGTCCGTGATGCCATCCAGCCATCTCATCCTCGGTCGGCCCCTTCTCCTCCTGCCCCCAATCCCTCCCAGCATCAGAGTCTTCTCCAATGAGTCAACTCTTCACATGAGGTGGCCAAAGTACTGGAGTTTCAGCTTTAGCATCATTCCGTCCAAAGAAATCCCAGGGTTGATCTCCTTCAGAATGGACTGGTTGGATCTCCTTGCAGTCCAAGGGACTCTCAAGAGTCTTCTCCAACACCACAGTTCAAAAGCATCAATTCTTCGGCACTCAGCCTTCTTCACAGTCCAACTCTCACATCCATACATGACCACAGGAAAAACCATAGCCTTGACTAGACGGACCTTAGTCAGCAAAGTAATGTCTCTGCTTTTGAATATGCTATCTAGGTTGGACATAACTTTTCTTCCAAGGAGTAAGCGTCTTCTAATTTCATGGCTGCAGTCACCATCAGCAGTGATTTTGGAGCCTGCATTGCCTTTCTTTGGAATTGGAATGAAAACTGTCCAAGGTAAGGAGCAGTGGCTGTGCTTTGCTGAAGCAGCCGTGAAGAGATACCCCACACCCAAGGTAAGAGAAACCCAAGTAAGATGGTAGGTGTTGCAAGAGGGCATCAGAGGGCAGACATACTGAAACCATACTCACAGAAAACTAGTCAATCTAATCATACTAGGACCACAGCCTTGTCTAACTCAATTAAACCAAGCCATGCCTGTAGGGCAACCCAAGACGGGCGGGTCATGGTGGAGAGAGCTGACAGAACGTGGTCCACTGGAGAAGGGAATGGCAAGCCACTTCAGTATTCTTGCCTGTACTTCACCACACCCTTTTCTGTGGAGTCACACTGTTAGAAACCCCAAGGAAAAAAGGGTGAAGTATAAATAAGGACAAGAGCCACTGCACTCTTGTTCTAAATCTTCACAATGACTCTATAATGTAGGTAATAATATCCCCATTTTGACTGTAGAAACTGAAGTCGAGATAGATTAATTAACTTGTTCAAGCTCACGAACAGCTAATTTGTGATGCAACAACCTACGCAGTCAGGGTGTGGTGGGAAAGGCCGGTCTGGCGAATTCAGAAGAGCGTCACGACAGTCAGGGAGTACAGGATGGAGGGTCCTTGCATTTGGTCTTTTGTTCCCATCTTCTCCATTCCCCGCATTCTGAGTCTCTAAGCTTTTGCAACAGGGAGGCATATCAGTCATCAAAATGAGTTCTCTGTCCTTGTGACTACACTGAGACTTGCCCCTGTGTGATGAAGCCTGTATTTGGAATAGCCAAGGTGGAACACTCACTGTTGAGTGTTGAGTGTGGGACTCTCCAAGGCAGGCATACACCATAAACTACCCCCAAGTTTAGCACTGGGCTTCTCAGCCTGTCCAGAGAGCCTTTGGCCAGTCTGAGAGGGGATCCCCAGTGCTTCTCCTGACAGTTTCTCTTGACTCTTTTTTGCATCATCCCCACATCCTGCATCTGCCCTCGTCCATTCTATATTAACCTGTGCCTTATATGACAGAGTAGAAAGTCCTGGATACATACCAGCAAGGACACTCAAACAGAAGGTAAACTTCATAGTCTCCCCTTGTGAGGTGCAGAAGATCAGCAGAGTGTGGAGCTCTCAGTTCAGTAGTTTCTCTGGAACACCTAGTAGAACCAGTGGGTATGGTTAGGCAGGAGGGTTGAAAGGCAGCTGGGCATGAGCAGAACAGGGGAAGAGGGCTCCAACAGGCAGATGGAGGCCCTTCTATTCCAGGGGAGGTGGGGGACTATGCCTCTCACGGAAAGACAAGGAAGCTTCGTGTCTGGACTTCAGGACCCTGGTCCCTCAATTTGCTGTCCCTAAAAGCCCATCTACCTAAAAGCAGTTCAGCTGTCTGTGGGAAAGGGAACTCCAGGCTTAGGACTTATGTCCCCATGGAGTTTAGACTTTTCAGACCAGGGCTGTGGGGGACAGGATTTTGCACCTTAGTTCAGGAAGACGGTGTGCCCAGGTTTGCTCTGAGCCCTCTAACAGTTACTTATACTTTTTTTCAGCCCCTCCCCTCTTTATTACATTAGCTTCATCTTTCCCTGGGGTCACTATTTCATCACTCTGCTGTCATAGCTTGGCCTGGTTGTTGTGATCAGCAGGTCTGAGCTAAGGAAATGGGGAAATGTAAAGCATTCATTGAGCAGTCATTTTGACAGTCAGAGAATGATGTACATTCTAGATTACATTAGATCTAGGTTCTACTGAATGGTTGGCAGGACCTCTAAGTGCTTTTTACCTAATGAAGAGATTGGTCAGCCAATAATAGACTGCTGTGTCATCCTTGGCTAATTGGGAACACAAAGAGTCTGGATGCTAATAGCCAACATTCTGTCAGCATTTACTGCATCCCAGCCACTGAGCAAAGTTCTTTACAGACATTGTTAGTGGTGATTTTATATCAGGTTTTATATAAAAATCTGAGATACAAAATTAAGTAAGCTTTGTATCATTCTTACCCCTGAAAGTTTCCTCAACTCATAGTCTCATTCCAGTGTCACAACAACCCTGGAAAGATGAGTCAGGGCTGGTATCATTCTTTCTTTTCTCCTGATCTGTAGTGACAGGACTGAAACAAAGAATTTAAATGATTTTCTCAAAATCACACATGGCTGGAAAGACTGGAAGTACAGTATCTATATTTTATTACTGGATACCCGCCACTTTTTAGCCACATCCTCCAAGCTTTACCTCATCAGCCAGCATTCATGAATCCTGGAAAATTACACAGTCACTCACACAAATTTCCTGAAGTGTGAAATGAAAAGTTAACATGGGGACTTCTCTCGTGGTCCAGTGGTTAAGAATCTGCCTGCCAGTGCAGGGGAGATGGAGTCAATCCCTGCTCTGTGAAGATCCCACACGCCTTGGTGCAGCTGAGCCCCTGCACCACAACTACTGAGCCCGAGCTCTAGAGCCCGCAAGCCGCAACTACGGAAGCCTGTGTGCCTGGAGCCTGTGCTCCGCAGCAAGAGAAGCCACTTCAGTGAGAAGCCCGGACGCCACAGGGAAGAGCATCCCCTGCTTGCCACAACTGGAGGTAGTCCGCGCGTCGCAACAAAGACCCTGCGCCACCAAAAGCAAATAAGCTTTTAAAAGTTACCATGACACATACTTTCCTAAACCTCACAATGAACACAGAGCCACACTGGGGTTACGGATCATTTATGAAATACACTTGAGATTCCTGGGCAGGATGGAGTTGTGGAAGGTATTCTGCGGTGGGGGTTCAGTTCGGTTTAGTCGCTTAGCTGTGTCTGACTCTGCGGCCCCATGAATCGCAGCACGCCAGACCTCCCTGTCCATCACCAACTCCCTAAGTTTACCCAAACTCATATCCATTGAGTCGGTGATGCCATCCAGCCATCTCATCCTCTGTCGCCCCTTCTTCTCCTGGCCCCAACCCCCCGCCAGCATCAGAGTCTTTTCCAATGAGTCAACTCTTCACATGAGGTGGCCAAAGTATTGGAGTTTCAGCTTCAGCATCAGTCCTTCCAAAGAACACCCAGGACTGATCTTTTTTAGGATGGACTGGTTGGATCTCCTTGCAGTCCAAGGGACTCGCAAGAGTCTTCTCCAATACCATAGTTCAAAAACATCAGTTCTTTGGTGCTCAGCCCTCTTTATAGTCCAGCTCTCACATCCATACATGACCACAGGAAAAACCATAGCCTTGACTAGATGGACCTTTGTTGGCAAAGTAATATCTCTACTTTTCAATATGCTGCCTAGGTTGGTCGTAACTTTCCTTCCAAGGAGTAAGTGTCTTTTAATTTCATGGCTGTAATCACCATCTGCAGTGATTTTGGAACCCCCAAAAATAAGGTCTGACACTGTTTCCATTGTTTCCCCATCTATTTCCCATGAAGCGATGGGACCAAATGCCATGATCTTTGTTTTCTGAATGTTGAGCTTTAAGCCAACTTTTTCACTCTCCTCTTTTACTTTCATCAAGAGGCTGTTTAGTTCTTCTTCACTTTCTGCAATAAGTGTGGTGTCATCTGCATATCTGAGGTTATTGATATTTCTCCTGGCAATCTTGATTCCAGCCTGTGCTTCTTCCAGCCCAGCGTTTCTCATGATGTACTCTGCATAGAAGTTAAATAAGCAGGGTGACAATATACAGCCTTGACGTACTCCTTTTCCTATTTGGAAGCAGTCTGTTGTTCCATGTCCAGTTCTAACTGTTGCTTCCTGACCTGCATATAGGTTTCTCAGGAGGCAGTTCAGGTGGTCTGGTATTCCCATCTCTTTCAGAATTTTCCACAGTTTATTGTGATCCACACAGTCAAAGGCTTTGGCATGGTCAATCAAGCAGAAATAGATGTTTTTCTGGAACTTTGTTGCTTTTTTGATGATCAAGCGGATGTTGGCAATTTGATCTCTGGTTCCTCTGCCTTTTCTAAAACCAACTTGA
Source organism: Cephalophus harveyi (assembly GCA_006410635.1). Classification (NCBI taxonomy): domain Eukaryota; kingdom Metazoa; phylum Chordata; class Mammalia; order Artiodactyla; family Bovidae; genus Cephalophus; species Cephalophus harveyi. Next base: position 279,419 of record SJYT01020667.1, on the reverse strand, counting down.
ATATCTGGAAGTTCACGGTTCATGTTTTGCTGAAGCCTTGCTTGGAGAATTTTGAGCATTACTTTACTAGCGTGTGAGATGAGTGCAATTGTGCGGTAGTGGTGAGGGTGGGATTAGTTAAATAGAGGTTAAAAATTTGAGAAAGAGAGAGACTTTACTGTCAGGTTGTTTTTTCCTAGTTCTTTTGGATAAATTCTGGGCCAGGAAGGGAGTTTGTCCGGGGATGTGAGGACTGAGAGCAGAAAAGCAGATTTTCTGGAGAAGCTGGCACCGGGGTCTGCTGCCTGTTGATGAGCTTCACATTGGTATCTGTAGCCCAGAGCTCTGGTCCTGCATACACGACTGCTTCCTGGAAACCACTGTTTGCATCTCCTCAGCTTGTCAGGCTAAACTCCTTATTCCTCTAGCCTTTCAGTCTTCTGCCTCTTTTCCTCCTTTTAGGAGCAGCTCTATCTTTCAGTTAAAATTTTTTCTCTTTTTCTGACCACTCAATCCCAAAGTCCATCCTGCTTCCCCAAATCTCTTCAATCCATCCATGGCTTTCCATTCTCACTGCTGCCACCCTACTCCATGCCATAATCTTGACTTACTTGAACTAATGCATGTGCCTGCCTACTATTGCTCCACTTAACCTTGTTTTACTCAAACATCTTTCCTAAAATGTAGGTGAGAGAGTATTAGTCTCTTTCTTAAAACTCTTGAGTAGTTCCCTACTGACTGTAGAATGACCCCTAGCATGTTTAGGAAGATCCCTTGACATCACCTCACTTCGTCTCGTCTCATCCCCTCTTTGCCACCCCCTCCTGCCTGCCCACCCCACATACTTATTTGCAGGCCTGCAAAACTACTTTCAGGTGTGAATTTTCTTGTTTCAATAAATAACTGTTTTTATGATACATTAGTCCTTGAATGTTTCCTTTAGTTTGCCAATTTCATTTTTTCCCCCTTTTTGTTTTGAGATATTGATATCTGATATGGACATTGTTCTCAAAGTTTCTCTTTGTGAAAGATAACTTTAGAATCCTATGAGTATATATGTATATGTACGATATTCAACATTTCCTCATGTTTGCAAATTTCTTATCATTAAGTTCTTTAGTAGAGTTATTATAGATTCCATATATATACATGGAGATATACCTGTCCATGGCCTCATTCCACAGAATATCTAAGGTTTAAAGGGACTCTAAATCTATTATTGTTTCATTCTGTCATCTAACAGATTTTCTATTTAAGTAATATCCTTGCTGTATTTGGGCTTCCCGCTGGTAAAGAATCTGCCTGCAATGTGGGAGACCTGGTTTCTATCCCTGGGTTGGGAAGATCCCCTGGAGAAGGGAAAGGCTACCCACTCCAGTATTCTGGCTTGGAGAGTTCCATGGACTGTATAGTCCATGGGGTCACAAAGAATCGGACGCAACTGAGCGACTTTCACTCACACTTGTTGTATTTGCTGCCAAAAAATCCATTTAAACAAGGCAGGCACAGAGAAGGGAGAGAGTGAGTGAACAAGAGTACGCTGTCCCAGAGGGTAGTGTCGTAGGAACAGATTTGGAGATCTGACAGGGGCCTCTAGTACTGGTGTTGGTTGAGAACTTTTCTTCAAATGGTATTTGTGAATACAACCTGTACAAGTGAAGCGGTTGTGAGGAGGGGTGGGCTGAGTGTGACATGAATAAAGGAGAAGGGAGTCCATGTCACAGAGAAGGGTGGAGACACAGCTCTGCTTCATCAGGGTAGCCCAGAAAGCAGAGGGCCAGTGGGACATGTAGAGGGATGGGTACTAGTTAAACATTGTGGGGAAGGAACTGGTGAAAAGAACTGAGAAGCTAGGGAAAGGGCTTGGGATGAATTTTAATACCACAGAAGGTTCACTCGGTTCTCACTTCCTTAAATAAGGGATAAGGCTCAGACCCCTGAAACTCATCTTCCCACAGGGCAGATATCAATTAGACTGTGAGGATTTCCATGCCAGTTGACTCCTTTTTTATACTAAGGATCAAGACTGGGAGAAGCAGCCTCTAAATGACAGACTTACAGAGTCCTCATCCCAGTTCTCTCATTTGCACTTCATCCTGCTGTTCAGAATCCCTAAGAGGGTTATAAGTTCGTTCCTGCTTTGTGACTGTTTCCATTACAACCTTATCCTCAGGACAAGATTCAGGCATCAACATGAAATGTATCCTGTTATCCTTGCTGATGATAACTGGTGAGTGACTAAAGGTATCTCTGTCTTGTTTGATTGGGCCTCAACTATGAGATAAGGCTATAGAGCTCTGTTGGGAGGGAGAGCTGATGAACCAGAAACAGGGAAGTTTGGGAAATATGTCATCTACCAGTCATTGTCTGTACAGGCTGTGCAGAAGCTTTTTAGTTTGATGTACCATCACTTGTTTATTTTTGCTTTTGTTGCTTGTATTGTTACTCTCATATCAAAAAAATTGTTAAGACCCATGTTAAGGAGTTTCTTCCCTATGCTTCCTTCTAGGAATTTTATGGTATCCCATTTACAATAGCATAAAAAAAAATACCTAGGAATAAATTTAACAAAGGAAGTGAAAGATCTGTACAATGAAACCTGTAAGACTTTGAAGAAAGAAATTAAAGAAGACATAAACAAAATTGAGATATCTCATGTTCATGGATTGAAAGAATTAATGTTGTTAAAATTTCCATACTACCCCAAACCATCTATAGATTCAATGAAATCTCCATCAAAATTCCAACGACAGTTTTCACAGAAATAAAAGAGCAGTCCTAAAATTTATATGGAATCACAAAAGACCTCAAATAGCCAAAGCAATCCTGAGAACAAAGCCAGAAGCATCACACTTCAGACTGTACCATAAAACTATAGTGATTAGAACACTGTGGTACTGGCATAAAAATAGAAACGTAAAACAGTGAAACAGAATAGAGAGCCTAGAAATAAATGCTTATATATTCAATCGGTTGATATTTGACAAAGGAGACAAGAACACTCTACGAAGAAGGGGTAGTTTCTTCAATAAATGGTGTTGGGAAAACTGAATAACCACATGCAGAAAACTGAAATGGAAAACCTGTCTTACACCACTCACAAAAATTAACTCAAAATGAATTAAATACTTAAACAAAAGGCCTGAAGCCTTGAGATTCCTAGAAGAAAACATAGGAAAGAAGCTCCTAATGTTGAACCAGTCCTGCATACATAGCAGAAATCCCACATGGTCTTAGAGCATCTATAATGTTTTTTTAAATTGTTGAATTAGATTTGACTAATGTTTTGTTGAGGATTTTTGATCATGAGAAGTTTTTTTTTTTTTTTTTTTTGTAGTTTTCTTGTAATGACTTTGTTTTTGGTATCAAGATAATGCTGGCCTCATAGAATAATTTAGGAAATATTCCTTCTGCTTCTATCTTTTGAAAAAGATTGCAGAGAATTGGTGTAATTTCCTACTTAAATGTTTGGTAGAATTCATGAGTCAACTCATCTGGGCCCAGTGCTTTCTCTTTTGGAAGGTTATTGTTTAATTGATATCTTTAATAGATATAATTGTCTATTTCTTCTTGTTTGTGTTTTGGCAGAGTATATCTTAGACAGAATTCATCTAGGTTTTCATGTTTGTAGGCATAGAGTTGTTTATAGTATTCCTTTATGGTCCTTCTGGGCTTCTGGGTGGCCCAGTGGTAAAGAATCCACCTGATTATGCAGGAGACATGAGAGATGTGGGTTTGATCCCTGGGTCAAGAATATCCCCTAGAGTAGGAAATGGCAACCCATTCTTGTATTCTTGCTTAGAAAATTCGGTGGACAGAGAAGTGTGGGCTACAGTTCATGAGGTTGCAAAGAGTCAGACATGACTGAGCATTCACGCTAACAAGAGATGGTCTGGATTCAGGGATAGATTGTGGGAGTTAAATAAGAATTAGATTTATGTGCTGGAAGAGTTTAGAGTAAGAAGGAAGGAGAACATCGCCTATGGCAGTGGTTTGCAACCTTTTTGACCATAAGAACCCCTCTTAGTCTTATTAATAAAACATGATGTATTAACATCATATATCTTGAGAGTCCCTTGGACGGCAAGGAGATCAAACAAGTCAATCCTAAAGGAAATCAACCTGAAATACTCATTGGAAGGACTGATGCTGAAGCTGAAGCTCCAATATTTTGGCCACCTGATACGAAGAGCTGACTCAGTGGAAAAGACCCTGATGCTGGGAAAGACTAAAGGATAAGATGGTTAGATATTATTACCGACTCAACGAACATGAATCTGCGCAAACTCCAGGAGGCAGTGAAGGACAGGGAAACCTGCTGTGCTTCAGTCTATGGGGTTGCAGAGTCAGACACGACTTAGTGACTGAACAACAACATTAACATCATAAAAAGATTCAAAATATTTTAAGACTGAAAGGAGTTCTTAGGCGAAGAAAAGTTGTGAAGCAGGTGGTGCTAGTGGTAAAGAATCCACCTGCCAATGCAGGAGATGCAGGAGACGCGGGTCTGATCTCTGGGTTGGGAAGATGCCCTGGAGTAGGAAATGGCAACGCACTGCAGTATTCTTGCCTGGAGAATCCCATGGACAGAGGAGCCTGGTAGACAACAGTCCATGGGGTCGCAGAGAGTCAGACATTACTGAAACAACTTAGCATGCATTCAGGCATGCATGGCAGAAACCAATTAGTATCCAACAGATTTTTAAAAATGCATGGATGTATATATTTGGACAGAAGTACAGATGTCTGTATACATAATATTAGCCTTTAGTGATGATGTTTGCTTCATATATGAATCCATAAAACCCTTGCATTAATTTCAGAGCCTTCCCATGGCCCCTTGCATGCAAAGTGAGTTTTACTCTAATCTCTCATTAACTCATTTGTATAATACCTATGTATTGAGTTTATACCACGTGCTGGGCATTATGCTGAATGCTTGGGGATATTGCATGAATCATTGTTCTTTTACTACTTATTAGATGAAAACCTATAGACCCAGAAATATAAATTGATATAGCAAGAGAAACCCCAGTTGGAACAGAGATTTTTAAAAAATAAGTAATAGTTTTATATTTTCTTGTCTCCTTTCCTGAACTGGAGAAAGCAATATTTGATCTAACTTGTTGAACCCACTTAACCAAATGCCACCAAGAACAACACCAAGAATTTTTTAAAGTTAGGTTTATTTAACTTTATGCAGCAGGGACAACACACTCCAGAGAACATCACATGTCCCAGTAAAGGGAACTTGGGAGGAGCATCTTAAACGGTTTGATGGATAATTTGGAAGATGGAGTTAGAGAAATGGAGTCAGTTCAGAATTCGGTGTTTTCAAGAAGGAACATTCTGACTCTAATTGGGGTACCCTAACCCTAATTGGGTACTTCAAATGGTTTAATTAGTAGGTAGGAGGATTAAATTAGGGCCGGAGCTGTCACTGATAAAGAAGTAGCAATAATGAAAATAAAGGGTGATATCAGTCAGTATCCAGTGTTTAGTTGTTTGGTAGGTAATGGAGAGGCTTTGTCTGTATCTTTTTTTTTTTTAATTTTTTTAATTTTATTTTTACTGTCTGTATCTTTTTCTGAGTATTAGTTTGCAATTTATCAGTATAAAAATATTCTTGAAACTGCTATAGTATAAAATAACATTTATTGAACACACATTATATGCATTATATGCCAAACATTCTTTCAAGGTATTGACATACATTAATGCATTCAATTTTCACAGCAACCTTAGGAGAGAAGTTCATTTGTGATTTCAGTGTACAAATAAGGAGATTAAGATATAGAGATCTACCTAATTTGTACAAGTTCCTACTATTGGTAAGGATAGAGCTAGAATTTGAATCCAGATAATCTGTTTCCAGAGAATAAGTACTGTCCTATATTTAAGTGCCCATCTGTTCAGAATATCTCTCCCTATATTTTCATGCCAGAATTGAAGTTTTAATTTTGATTAACTAATGAACTTATTGCTCTTGGAGTCACAATGACTGGTCTCTGGGCATCCCTGCAGTGTGCTAGTAGGAAAAGTCAGGGAGCTGCAGGACAGGCTGCGTGACTGTGACTGTGGATAGAACCAAGAAGTCCTAAGTCTTTGGGAGATTGGAAATGAGCTAAGTCATCCTGGAAAACTGCAGACAGGGTGAAGACAAGTGGGAGGTCGTGTGGAGGAGAAGGATGTACATGGGATTTGGAATCAGATAGACTGAAATTGGGATCCTTGAACAAGCCATCATTTACTAGTTGTATGACCTTAAGTATATTTCCTAAGGTTAAGTTCTTACCTTGTAAAATAATATGAAATGTATCCACTCTATCTTGTTTCCCATGAAAATTAAAAAAAAATTTTTTTTAAAGAACTTAAAGTGCTTAGTGTGGCTTCACAGGTGGTTCAGTGGTAAATAATCCACTTGCCAGTGTAAGAGACATGGGTTCAATCTCTGGTTTGGGAAGATACCCTGGAGGAGGAAATGGTAACCCACTCTAGTATTCTTTCCTGGGAAGTATTCTTGCCCATAGACAGAGAGGCCTTGTGGGCTACAGTCCATGGGATCTCAAAAGAGTTGGACACAACTGAGTGAGTAAACAA
>SJYT01020667.1:238053-271841 GCA_006410635.1 Cephalophus harveyi | reverse complement strand
TTCCATCACCTCCACTAGCTTTGTTCGTAGTGATGCTTCCCAAGGCCCACTTGACTTCACATTCCAGGATGTCTGGCTCTAGGTGAGTGATCACACCATCGTGATTATCTGGGTCGTGAAGATCTTTTTTGTACAGTTCTTCTGTGTATTCTTGCCACCTCTTCTTAATATCTTCTGCTTCTGTTAAGTCCCTATCATTTCTATTGAGCCCATCTTTGCATGAAATGTTCCCTTGGTATCTCTAATTTTCTTGAAGAGATCTCTAGTCTTTCCCATTCTATTGTTTTCCCCTATTTCTTTGCATTGATCGCTGAGGAAGGCTTTCTTGTCTCTCCTTGCTGTTCTTTGGAACTGTGCATTCAAATGGGTATATCTTTCCTTTTCTCCTTTGCTTTTGGCTTCCTTTCTTTTCACAGCTATTTGTAAGGCCTCCTCAGACAACCATTTTGCTTTTTTCATTTCTTTTTCTTGTGGATGGTCTTGATTCCTGTCTCCTATGCAGTGTCATGAACCTCCGTCCATAGTTCATCAGGCACTCTGTCTATCAGATATAGTCCCTTAAATCTATTTCTCACTTCCACTGTATAATCATAAGGGATTTGATTTAGGTCATACCTGAATGGTCTAGTGTTTTTCTGTACTTTCTTCAACTTAAGTCTGAATTTGACAATAAGGACTTCACGATCTGAGCCACAGTCAGCTCCTGGTCTTGTTTTTGCTGACTGTATAGAGCTTCTTCATCTTTGGCTGCAAAGAATATAATCAATCTGATTTCGGTGTCAACCATCTGGTGATGTCCATGTGTAGAGTCTTCTCTTGTGTTGTCAGAAGAGGGTGTTTGCTATGACTAGTGTGTTCTCTTGGCAGAACTCTATTAGTTTTTGCCCTGCTTCATTCTGTACTCCAAGGTCAAATTTGCCTGTTACTCCAGGTGTTTCTTGACTTCCTACTTTTGCATTCCAGTCCCCTGTAATGAACAGGACATCTTTTTTGGGTGTCAGTTCTAGAAGGTCTTGTAGATCTTCATAGAACTGTTCAGCTTCTTCAGCATTACTGGTTGGAGCATAGACTTGGATTACTGTGATACTGAATGGTTTGCCTTAGAAATGAACAGAGATCATTCTCTCGTTTTTGAGATTGCACTTTAGATACTTTAAAAATACACTTAAAAAATTGTTCACAGGAAATAAAAAGGTGGAGTGGATGCAGTTTATATTATGTTACAAAGTAAGAACTTAACCTTAGTAAATTTACTTAAAGTTGTATAACTAGCAAATGATGGCTGATTCAAGGATTCTAACTTTGGTCTATCTGATCCAATACCCATGTATGTCCTTCTCCTCTGCATGATCTCCCTGCTTGTCTTCAGAAGCAAATGGAAGCCCACTCCAGTGTTCTTGCGTGGGAAATCCCATGGACAGAGGAGCCTGGTCGGCTACAGTCCATGGGGTCACAGGAGAATCGGACATCACTGAGCGACTAAGCAACAATAGCAAAATGCTTAGTACAGTCTTTGTACAGTATGAGACTCAGTACCATAGGGTAGGCTAAGTGATTAATGTGGGAAATATTGATACTATCTGACACTGGCATCTTAAAATCTCCATATCCATGCCAGTTCCCTTTAATCAGCTGGGTTATATCCCAATGATTCTTCTCTTTGTGTGTTTCAGGTGTTATTTCAGTTTTTGTTGAAGATACTGCAGACCTAAACAATCTTTTCTATTTATTATATCTGAAATCCAGTTACAAGTCCTGTATGGGGACTCTGATTGCTCCTCAGTGGGTGATAACGGCAGCACACTGCTTCTTACCGTAAGTGGTGGGGAATGTTCTCCTCTATTAAGGCTTCCAGGCTGGGGCTCAACACGCCTGTGGAAATTCTGTAGAACTTGTGCTAGTCAGGAAGTCTTAATGATTCGATGGTAAAAGGGAGCTCAAATACACAGATAAAATTTAACTTCACATTCTTATGTTTAAGATGTCCAGAAAGGAAACATTTTTATGGTATAGTACAATATTTCATGTACACATAAAAATAAACCTGAACATTGTTCTTAACATTTTTAAGATTCATCCAAAACTGTTAGATGTGACTATATTTCATTTTTCATTGCTGTTGAATGTCACACAGTTTGGTTCATTCTTTTCTTGATATATGTTTCAGTTATTTCTAGCTTTCTGCTATTTTGAAGTATTATTGTAAACATACTTGTACCATGTACCTTAGAACTTATTCTTGTATATGTTATCTATGAGAGATATTCTGTATCTATATATGTATTGGTATCACAACATATTGATTTGTATCTGTAAGTACACCTGTTGGTATATAAATAAAATATATAATAAGGAGTGGAATTTCTTGGTTGTAGAGCTTGCAGATGTTTATTTATACACATCCTCTAGCAATTTATGAGTTCTTCCAACATTGGGTATTGTCAAGCTCTTTAATTTTTTTGCTGATTAAGGGTCAATTATCTTAATTGTGTTACTTTGACTAGTAGTGATGATCAACATCCTCCCTCACACTCCTCCTCTTCCTTCTCCTGACAATAATGTATATTTTGGGAAATACTCTTTTTTGTCTTTGGAACTTTTTGTGTATTATAAAAATACTGCTTCATAGGATTTCTATAAGTGTTCTAGATATTACTCGTTTGTCAGTTATACATATTGAAAATATCTTCAAGAAAAGACAATCTCTTTAACAAGTGGTGCTGGGAAAACTGGTCAACCACTTGTAAAAGAATGAAACTAGATCACTTTCTAACACCACACACAAAAATAAACTCAAAATGGATTAAAGATCTAAACATAAGACCAGAAACTATAAAACTCCTAGAGGAGAACATAGGCAAAACACTCTCCGACATAAATTACAGCAGGATCCTCTATGATCCCCCTCCCAGAATATTGGAAATAAAAGCAAAAATAAACAAATGGGATCTAATTAAAATTAAAAGCTTCTGCACAACAAAGGAAACTATAAGCAAGGTGAAAAGACAGCCTTCTGAATGGGAGAAAACAATAGCAAATGAAGCAACTGACAAACAACTAATCTCAAAAATATACAAGCAACTTATGCAGCTCAACTCCAGAAAAATAAACGACCCAATCAAAAAATGGGCCAAAGAACTAAATAGACATTTCTCCACAGAAGACATACGGATGGCTAACAAACACATGAAAAGATGCTCAACATCACTCATTATCAGTGGGGATGATCCAGAGAGATGATATGGGGTGGGAGGTGGGAGGGGGGTTCAGGATTGGAAACTCATGTACACCCCTGGCAGATTCATGTCAATGTATGGCAAAACCAATACAGTATTGTAAAGTAAAATAAAGTAAAAATAAAAATAGAAAAAGAAAATATCTTCTACTCTGTGGCTTTATCTTCTCTTTATGGTGTATTTTCATGCGTAAGAGTTCTTAATGTAAAAAAAGAGAATATATAAATAAATAAATATTTATAAATAATAAATTATATATATATAAATAGAAACCCACATGGTACTTTGCAGCTAACGTTTAAGACGTATAAAGCATGCAAGCTTTCAATGAAAAAATAAGTTATTCATTAATGTAAAAAGAGTTCTTAACTTCAGTATAATTAAATTTAAAACTTGAATTATCAGTCTTTATTTGTGGTTATTGATCATTGTGCCTAGTTGAAAATATCTTTTATGATCATAAGCAGAAAGATATTCCTTTACATTTAGTTCTAAAGATTTTAAAGCTTTGATTTTAATATTTAAATTTTTTTGTGTAATTTGGAATTCATTTTTGTGAATGATGTGAAGTAGGGATCCAATTTTTTTTTTTTAACATATTGAGCAAAATATCCAAGTATCATTTGTAAGAAGTCCCTTCTTTCCCCACTGATCTACAGTATCTGTCATCTATCAAATTTCCATCTGTACATGGGTCTGTTTCTGGGCTGTCATTGGTGTTCCATTGGTTTATTTATTATAGGCCACAGTGCCTTAATAATTATGACTTTATCATAATTTGTGATGTGTGATGTGGTTGGCCAGCCATCTTATTCTTCATCAGGAATGCTTAGGAATTCTTTTACATAAATTTAAAAATCAACTTGTTGCATTCTATGAAAAATTCTATTGGGATTTATTTGGAAATGCTTTGACTTTTTATATCAGTTGGACAGTAATATCACTAATTATTAAAGAAATGCAAATCAAAACCACAATGAGATATCACCTCATACCTGTCAGAATGGTAATCATGAAAAAATGTACAAATAACAAATGTTGGAGAGGATGTGGAGAAAAGAGGACTCATATACACTATTCGTGGGAATGTAAATTGGTGTGCCAGTGTGGAAAACATTATGGAGTTTCTCAAAAAACTAAAAATAAAACTGTAACATGATCCAGCAATTCTATTCCTGGGTAAATATCCAGAAAAAATGAAAACAGTAATTTAAAAAGATACATGCACCCCTGATGTTCGTAGAAGCATGATTTACAGTAGCCAAGATATGGAAGCACCCCAAGCGTCCATCAACAGTTGAATGGATAAAGAAATTGTGATATATATATCTCCACATATATATATACTCAATGAGAAGTTACTGAGCCATAAACAAAAGGAATTCTGCCATTGGCAGCAACATGGATGGACCTAGAGAATATTATGCTTAGTCAGATAAGTCAGAGAAAGACAAATACGATATGATTTCACTTAAATGTGGAATCTAAAAGATAATGCAAATGAGTGTATATGCAACACAGAAACAGACTCCCAGACATAGAAAACAAGCTGGGATTTACCAGAGGGGAAACAGATGGAGGAAGGGGAAAATTAGGGGTATGGCATTAACAGATACAGACTACTGTGTTTGAAATACATATGCAACAAGGATATATTGTATAGAATAGGGAAGTACAGCCATTACCTTTTAATGACTATGAATGGAGAATAATCTGTAAAAATACTGAATCACTATCTTGTACACTTGAAACTAATATAATATTGTAAATCAAATATACTTCAATAAAAAGGAATAAAATAAAATTTCCACTTGATTAAATCTTCCATTTATAAGTTTAGAATTTTGGGAGTGAATTCTCTAAATTTTTCCAAATTAAAAAAATGTTTTGATAAGGTAAACTTCTTCCACTGTTGGTTGATGGGAATGTGAATTGGTACCTCCATAATAGAAAGCATCATGGGGGTTCCTTAAAAGATTAAAAGTAGAGTTACCATATGACCTAGCAATCCTACTCCTGGGCATATATCCAAAAGACAAAAACTCTAATTCTAAAAGATATATGCACCCCATTGTTCATAGCAGCATTATTTATTGTACAATAATCAAGATATGGAAGCAATCTAAATGTCCAATGACAGATGAATAGATAAAGAAGATGTGGTATAGCGATATAAAATGGAATGTTCAGTTCAGTTCAGTCGCTCAGTCGTGTCCAACTCTTTGTGACCTCATGAATCACAGCACACCAGGCCTCCCTGTCCATCACCAACTCCTGGAGTTCACTCAAACTCATGTCCATCAAATCGGTGATGCCATCCAGCCATCTCATCCTCTGTCGTCCTCTTCTCCTCTTGCCCTCAATCCCTCCCAGCATCAGGGTCTTTTCCAGTGAGTCAACTCTTCACATGAGGTGGCCAAAGTTTCATACTCAGCCATAAAAAAGAATGAAATAATGCCATTTGCAGCAACATGAGTGGACCTGGAGATTATCATACTAAGTGAAGTAAGTCAGACAAAGACAAAGATCACAAGATATCGCTTACTGTGGATTCTAAAAAAATGATACAAATGAACTTATATAAAAATCAGAAATAGATCTACAGACGTAGAAAACAAACACATGGTTACCAAAGGGGAAACGTAAGGACGGATAAATGAGGAGTTTTGGATTAACAGATACACACTACTGTTTTGTGGTCTGAGAATGTGATCTATGTGATACTGATTCTTTGAAAATCATTGAGACTTAGTTTTAGGACTTGTATGGAGTCAATTTTTATAAATGTTTCTTGTGCGCTTGAAAGAAAATGTACTCTCTAATTTTATGGGTGAAAGTTTTATGTATGTTAAGTATATCCAGTATATCAAACTTTTAAATTATGTAGTTCAAGTCTTCTATATCTTTTCTAATGTTGTTTTTCTTGCTTGATACCAGGAAATGAGAGGATTGTGTTGAAATTATTCCTCTGTGTTAGTAGGCTGGTCAAAATAGTTCTATGAATTTATTTTTATTACTTTTTGTTTTTTAAAAATATATTTTAGGCTATTTTATTTGGTATCTATAAATTTAGGTACTTGGTACATTCCTGGTAAAATCAAACCTGTTATTATATGTCATTTCTTTCTCTCATACAGTTAATATGTTTTATCTTAAAACCTATTTTTGTCAGCTTTTAATACACCAACCCTGGTTTTCTTTTGGTTACTGTTGCCCTGGTGTATCATGTTTATATCTTTTCTTTTCCACCATTCTGTATCCTTTTGATTTAAGCATGTATTTTAATTTATATATAGCAGGACTTAAAAAAATGTAATACTGTAATTTGTCTTTTAATTGGTGAATTTAGGCCATTTGTGGTTATTTTGATTATTGCTATGTTTATATTTGCTTTTTACCTATTTTGAATTTCTACTGTATTTTTGTCTGGGTAAAAAATACTTTTGCTTTCTTCTTAGATTAGTAATTTAGATAGCTTTAAAATTTTCCTTTTTTCTATTCTTTCAGTTATTACTTTGTAAATTTTAATGGCTTCCCTGGTGGCTCAGCTGGTAAAGAATCCACTTGCAATGTGGGGCACCTGGGTTCGATCCCTGGGTTGGGAAGATCCTCTGGAGAAGGGAACGGGCTACCCACTCTAGTATTCTGGCCTGGAGAATTCCATGGACTGTATAGTCCATGGGGTCACAAAGAGTAGGACACGACTGACTTTCACTTTTCAAATTTTAATATGAATATTTAATAAAGTCTTAAGTTAAACAATATCCTAATGCTCATCCTAAACTCCTTCTCAGTTACTTTCCCTCATATTTCTCAGAGGCATCTACTATTCTGGTACTTTTTCACCGTAATTTAGTTTTCTGAAACATTATTTATTTCATTTTTGGTTGTTCTGGGTCTTTGGTTTTCTCTAGTTGCAGTGAGTGGGGGCTACTCTTTGTTGCAGTGCGTGGGTTTCTCGCTGTGGAGCACGGGCTCTAGAGCACAGTAGTTGTGTACAGGCTCAGTTGTCTCGCGGCATGTGCAATCTTCCCAGACCAGGGATCACACTGGCGTCTTCTGGATTGTCAGATGGATTCTTTACCACTGAGCCATCAGGAAAGCCCTCCTCCATGCCACAGAGTTGTTTTAAGCTGAAATTCACTTACCATAATTTGCCCAAGAATCATCTGTTTGCTTATGAATTTTCTTCAATATAAACAGACTTCTAAATTATAAATATATTTTATGATGCTGTTGTTGCTCAGTTGCAAAGTTGTGTCTGACTCTTTGCAATCCCATGGACTGCAGCATGCCAAGCTCCCCTTCCTTCACTATTTTCTGGAGTTTACTCAAACTCCATGTCCATTGAGTCGGTGATGCTATCTAACCATCTCATCCTCTGCTGTCCCCTTCTCCCAGCATGAGGGTCTTTTCCAGTGACTTGACTCTTTGTGTCAGGTGGCCAAAGTATTGGAGCTTCAGGTTCAGCATCAGCCCTTCCAATGGATATTCAGGATTGATTTCCTATAGGATTGAATAGTTTGATCACCTTGCAGTCCAAGTACTCTAAAGAGTCTTCTCTAGCACCACAGTTTTATCTTATAAGCTCCCAACAGAGTGACAAGAATAGATTGAAACAAATTATACTGCTGTTAGGAGACAAATAAATTTAGCATTTGAGATTAGAGCAGAAAAGTGGTGTTCAGTACTGATATGGTATTTATTTCACTGTTATGGTTGGAGAGATCCCTGAGTGGGAGACTCAGGGGCCTCAGAGAAGTGTCCTGTTCTGAATTTAGAATCTTGAGCCATATTAGTGAGTGGATTTCAACTGGATCTCAGTGGAACATCCAGTATTTTTGACTCTTATTCTTGTAAAGGATCATCAGAAAGCCCTGTTAATTCAGTGAATTTCTGATTGAGATGAGTAGAGCATAGCATATTTGGATGATCCTCCCTAGCTTTAAAATATTTCAACTCTCTAAGCTGTTAATTATTTCATTTGTACAATCTCATATTTCCTGTTTACCCCTAACACCCAAAGAAGTCCACTTACAGAAACTACTTTCAGAGAAGCCTTGACTATCCACTTGTGCACTTCTTTCAGCTATTTCTGGGTGTCAAATTGAAGCTTCTCCCTGGAAATATGCTAAAATTGGAGACCAAGCTATTATATGCTTAAGTCCTGGAGGTACCATTCGCATTATAGTCTGGGTTAATGGCACCCATAAAGAAGGCTGAGTGCTTAAGAATTGATGCTTTCAAACTGTGGTGTTGGAAAAAACTCTCAAGATTCCCTTGGACAGCAAGGAGATCAAACCAGTCAATCCTAAAGGAAATCAACCCTGAATATCCATGAGAAGGACTAATGCTGAAGCTGAAACTCCAATACTTTGGCCACCTGATGTGAAGAGCTGATTCTTTGGAAAAGACCCCGATGCTGGGAAAGACTTGGGCAGGAGAAGGGGATGACAGAAAATGAGATGATTGTATGGGATCATCAACTCAATAGACATGAGTTGGAGCGCACTCTGGGAGACAATGAAGGATAGGGAAGCCTGGCATGCTGCAGTGCCTGGGGTTGCAAAGAGTTGGACATGACCAAGCAACTGAACAATAACAATGGCAACCCAGACATTATTGGCAGGCAACCTGCATGACCACAAGTGGTAGCTATGCATAAAGGTTTAGATGGACAAAGATGAGAGGAGGTTAAATGGATTACTATGGGAGGAAAGTGCACGTGACTGTGTGTGTGGGAGGGAGATAGAAAGAGAGAGAGAGATTAGCCTTGTGATATGTGATAGTAGATAGTATCAACCCTTTTTTCTCTCCATTTTCCAGAGATCTCCAGGTTATCTTAACTGGTGGAGCCATCACTTTTCAAGAGTTAATTGGGAAGATTCTGCCCTATGAGGAGGTCATCATTCACCCAAACTTCAGTTTCACTTCTCCTAGAAATGATCTTATGCTGATAAAGCTGTCTGTACCTCTCACCTTCTTCTCTACCAGCATGTTTCAGTTGCCTGTTTCCAATTCAACTGACATTGCAGATTGCTTGGTTTATACCTGGGTGGAGGATAAAAGATCTTTTGGTGAGTGACAAAAAAGAATAGTTAGCTGTATTCTTGGATATGTTCACATCTTCAGGATCTCTGAGGAGTCAGGGGAAGGAATTGGAAGTAATTTTTAAGCATCTAATCGTAATGGTAGAAATAGCAATGGTGTCAGCTCTTTAGAATAGAAGAGGTCATCTCCTTTAGGGCTTTGGGAATCTAATCCTAAATCAATGTGTTGCATGTATGTATCACATTGGTACACACTGCAGAGGGCTGAGGCTCAGGGATTTATGTTTGAGTTTTGGTTCTGCCATTTATTATATGATTACTGAAAGATCCTTTAACTTCTCTGAATCTTAATTTGCAAATTGATGAAAATCATATTTTTCCTTTACCTGCCTATCAGTGATATGGTTATCACTTACAACAATGATAGATGCTACCATTTGTTGAACACTAATTATGTCCCAGGCACTAAGGATCCTATATGTATTATTCAGTCATCATCATATATCATGTAGATCAGTTTTCTTAGGATTTATATCTTATAAATGAGGAAACTGAGACTCAGGGAGGTTAACTAGTTGTCCAAAGTCATAAACTTTGTGATGGCAGAGCTTGGATTCAGATATTGTTTGGAATGTCTTGGTTGGTACCACACCTTGATGCTGATCATCTTTCAAAGATAATAAATAAACAGGAGGACATGTTTAATCCATGATCTATTCCTTCAGTTCTTTCTCTGCAGTCCATTCTAACTGAAAAGAAGCCCTGATGGAGAGGGAGGCAAAATACCTTATGAAAATGAAAATAGGAATGAAAGTCTCCTTATTTATTATGCTTAGGAGATAGAAGAGGTTACCTGCAGAGCTTCATGACTGAACTGAGTACTGATTCGGTCTGCAAAACATTACTGCATAAAACGTTCTTTGAAGACATGTTCTGTATGGGACACTTAAGAAAAAACACAGATGAATGCCAGGTAACCTTTCTCATTTCATTTGCCCATAAGCTCAGTCTCTGTTCTTTCTCTTTGTCTTTGTGTCTCTGTTACCTCTCATCCTTTATGAGGGTCTATATTTTGCAGACAGACTGAGAGCTCAGAGAGCAAAGGGCTGAAGAATGATGACTCTGTCTCCTCCATCCTATGGGAGAGATGAGAGAAATAGATTGTTGAGGAGTGTAAGGCTGTCTTCCAGCTACCATTTTGAAATTTCTGTCCAGGGATGACTGGGAGGTGGCAGTGGTTAATGCAGTGGAAAGCTTTCACACTATTGTATCCCAGGTCCTTTTGCATGGCAGATATAGTTGCCTTTGCTTTTGTTCAAGAGTTGACAAATTTCCAGGTGGGAAGAAAGTTCTGATCCCCTCTGTTCTGTCTGGCAGGTGACCACAGCTGCACCAGCCACATGTGACAATAAATTACAAGGAATTATGTCTTGGACAACTGGATGTTTTCTGACAGATCATTCTGCTGTCTTCACTAACATCTACAGCCACATTCCATGGATCAAGAGCATTATTTCTACATAAGCTGATTCACAACTCCATTGATACCCTCCCTACATCCCAGCTGATCCATGGAAACCACTTTCTGTATCTTAGTCCCAATTTTTCCTAGGATCTAGGCTTGAATGGAGTGTCAAAAGAAATCATTGATGACTCCTGGGTGTTGACATTTCTCTAGTTCCTTTAACTACTTTTTTGCTTATTCCCAGCTCACGAACAAGTGTTTATAACATTGAAAACAGGATGCTGGTCTCAGGAAGTGTAGTCCTACCAACTCAGATACTTCTGTTAAAATACTGTCTGTTTTATCCTAAGGACACAGAAGACAAGTGGATATGAGGAACAATAACTACTAGGAGTCTGTTTGGGCACGATGCAAGCTACATACCTGAGCAGTAATTTGCTGAAATTAGTTAGATGATTTAGTAATTCTTCTAGTGACCAAATGTCTCCTGGGTGAGTGAGTGAGAGACAGAGAGAGTGTATGTGTGTATGGGTGTTATAGTTAGTTTCCATTACCTACTTAAAAGATCTGTGAAATCAAAATTTTCTGAGGTTTGCTGAGGCCACGCATAGGTCAGTGTAATTTTGGAATATGGATTTATATGAATTTTGTAATTCATATTACAAATATCAAAGATTTCATAAGTGGTTGGATTGGTTTTTTTCCAATGTATTTTCCTTCCAAAACATTTTCCTTTCTTACAGGGAAATGCAGTAGTGAAATTCATAAGGATTTTGGCTGAGAGATTTTATTCATGACCCTGAATGCATTCTCTAGGCCATGCATATATTTGTGAGCACACGCTTTTATTCTCAAGCACACCCAAAAGACACTTGTTTGTCGTTCCACAAATATATTCTCCACATATCAAGTTTCATTAATCCATGATAGAGTAAACTGATTTTGATCTAAAATTTGCTAATTTTTATATAAAATACTGAGTGATCAAGAAATTTTAGTATCTGAAATGTAAAACACATTTTTGTTTTGTCCAATGCAGTGAAATATTGGGATTCTTTTGTTTAAACTGCTGATTGATATAAATTGCTTACTTTCACAAAGCTTCTCAAAATCAAAGCCATTATTCCTTTTAAGACTATCATGGTGATCAGAGATAATGTGTTAAGTGCTAAGTATATTGGAATGCATAGAGGGGATTCGGGAATTGGCAACAGTTAGTAATTTTAACAATTTCCAACTGTTTCATTTTTTGTTGCCTACTTAATTCCTACTCCAAGTTGTTAAGAGATATTCTCTGTCCTTACAGGATATGCCAGATGGTATATTGTCCTCAGCCATTGGAGCTAGTTGCAACATGAACTTTTTATTGGCATGATTTTCCTGACAACCTACCTGTACTTCTGTCCTCCTTTTTCTGGCCTCATTGTTACAGTTCTCAATGTCTTTGTCCCACTGCCGTTGTTCTAGATTGAATCAGGCCTTCTACTTGCTGGCCTGTCTTATTGATTGGGTCACCGATACTTCAACCATTAGGCATTTTTGCTTCTTCATATCTTCTGACTTTGGATTTTCCTGGTATGAATTGCCTTCTTTCTATCTCACCTTGCTCTCCAATGTAAAAAGGAAAGGGTAAATCATTGCCTCTCTCTATATATATATATTTATCTATGAATGAATGTGCTTCCTTTGTGGCTCAGATGGTAAAGAATCTGCTGCAATGGGGAAGATCCAGGTTTGATCCCTGGGTCAGAAAGATCCTCTAGAGAAGGAAATGGCAACCCACTTCAGTATTCTTGCCTGGAAAAACCCATGGACAGAGAAGCCTGGTAGGCTACAGTCCATGGGGTCACAAAGAGTCAGACACAACTGAGAGACTAACACATGAACAGTTAATCAATCTACTCATTTGTGGAGAGTGTGAATACTTTCTACTTATTTGGTCAATTTCTTCTAAACTCAATTCTGTATATGAAAGAAAGTGAAAGTGTTAGTCACTCATTCCTGTCTCACTCTTTGCAAGGCTATGGACTGTAGCCCACCAGGCTCCTCTGTCCTTAGGATTCTTGGCAAGAATACTAGAGTGGGTTCAGAAGACTGAACCCAGATCTCCCATATCACAGGCAGATTCTTTACCGTCTGAGCCATCAAGGAAGCCCCAATCTTGCCTATGGTTGCAAAGCCTTTTCATTTCTGTCCCACATTTAACTTGGTTTATCAGTAACTTCAGGGAGCCTCTGCCCTGTCTTCCCTCACGTCCACCTCCCTCTCCTGATGTATCCACCAGTCACTGTTGTATTCCCTTTCTGGTTCCTTTTTCTCTTTCTATGGATTGGGGTTAATATCCCATACCCTTCTTTTTAGCTTATGTCCATTGCGCTGAAATGGACCCCTGATACAAAGCAGCAGATTTCAATGTGGTAAGTGAAGAACACAACAAAAGTGGGAACATGAAGGATGGCCTGGTCAAGCGGCTGATTCTCCTCTGCAATGTGGAGGAGAACTATCTTGTTTCCAGCCTTCTGATTCAATCACGTCTGATCTTTAGATCATGAGAGAGATCACCTTTCATGGGTCTATAACTTATAGATTATTTCAAAGATCCTTTCTGAACTCATGTGTTGCCTATTAACTTCTATTTATCCCCAATTTATTCTGTTTTTATTTATTTATCTTAGACCCATTCCAGTGTCCTGAAGAGTTCATTCCAAAATCTGCTTATAGGTCTTCGTTTCTATTGATTCCCTTGGTCAACTATTCTACTTGCACCACCTCTATTATTGCCACATACTTGCCGACTTTTGCAGACTTCTGACATCACATCTTTCCGTCCTCAGTCCACCTTCTTCTTCGGAAATATGTGAGGGATGATATATAGTAGATTGTGGTCCCTTTATTAGAATTGACAGACTGTCTAAATTTAGAAAATAATTGGGCTTTGGCTTTTAGATTTATTTGATATACAAAACAAAAGAGTTAAACCTGTGGATGCTGTGGTTGCCTTCTCAGCATCCACTTTTACCTCTCCTCTATTATGTCATTTATCATGCACTAGGGATGTGACCTGCTTGTCCTCAGCTTAACAGTGAAATCCCTGTGTTTGGTTCAGGAGTGGATATATGACACAGTTGGTCATATTAAACATCAAACCCTTTATTTATGTTCAGTGTTGGGATAACACAGAATGAGCTGTGTTGAGACACTGCTCTGGGCATATGAACATGGCCTATGAATGAGAAACAAAGTTGCTGCTGTCATTTTGCAGTGACCACTGGGCAAACTGCCTGAGGATGAAGCCCACACACAGAAGTCAGAAGAAGAGAATTGCCCAGAAGTGGAGCGGAAGTCCTAATAAAACTGTGACAGAATGTAGGCCTTTTCTCTAGACATTTTTCAGTTATCATCTACTAAATTCCTTTCAATGTGTAAGATAGTTTGAGTCAGGCTTTCAGTTGCTACAATTACAACCATCTCCAATGATACAGTTTCCAAAAACCTCTTCCATCTCTGCATCAAGCTATACTTAATGCTTGTGCTATCTAGCTGTACTTGTGCTATATAGCATTAGCTATACTTAATGCTAGAACAAATGCTTTTTTGAGTCAGGCTTTCAGTTGCTACAATTACAACCATCTCCAATGATACAGTTTCCAAAAACCTCTTCCATCTCTGCATCAAGCTATACTTAATGCTTGTGCTATCTAGCTGTACTTGTGCTATATAGCATTAGCTATACTTAATGCTAGAACAAATGCTTTGTGTGTTTATTCTTATTTTCATGGCATATCCGTGGGGTCATTTTAATGGACACAGATCTATAACTTCTCGGATCCTCTCAACCACCTCTTTCTTTCCAAGGGCTCTGCCTGCATCCTGGTCACACTGCTATCACCTTTTCTGGGCTCTTTCCAAGCTGACTGGGGCCACATGAAGCTCTGAGCATGAATAGCTCTCATGTCCCTGGAAAGTGAAAGCAAAAGTTGCTCAGTCATGTCTGACTCTTTGTGACCCCATGGACTATACAGTCCTTGGAATTCTCCAGGCCAGTGGGTAGCCTTTCCCTTCTCCAGGGGATCTTCCCAACCCAGGAATTAAACCCGTGTCTCCTGCATTGCAGGCAGATTGTTTACCAGCTGAGCCATAAGGGAAGCCCAAGAATACTGAAGTGGGTAGCCAATCCCTTCTCCAATGGATTTTCCCGAGCCAGGAATCAAACTGGAGTCTCCTGCATTTCAGGTGGATTCTTTACCAACTGAGCACCAGGGAAGCCCATACGCTGGGCCTATCCAGGCCAACTTGCCATACTACTTTAAAACTTGTCTGAAAAAAACATTTTCAGACCTTGCTTTGGGCTTCCTGGGTGACTGTCAAGGGAAAGATGATGCTATCGTAAATTCTGAATAGTTGTGTCCTGGTACCCAGGAATCAAACTGGAGTCTCCTGCATTTCAGGTGGATTCTTTACCAACTGAGCACCAGGGAAGCCCATACGCTGGGCCTATCCAGGCCAACTTGCCATACTACTTTAAAACTTGTCTGAAAAAAACATTTTCAGACCTTGCTTTGGGCTTCCTGGGTGACTGTCAAGGGAAAGATGATGCTATCGTAAATTCTGAATAGTTGTGTCCTGGAATATGAACCTTGACTTATGAGAAATGAGATGGGGAGCCATACAGATAAACTGCCAAGGGCTGGTCTGAGCTGTGTTTTTGTCTATCACATCTTCCTATAGCTTTACTTCATGTGTCTTTTTACCTCACTTCCACTTTCTTCTCACCCTTCCTTCCCTGGTGTTCAAATTGTGTTAGTTCTTGAATCCTTGCCTCTGCTGCTGAAAGGACCATCTTTATTCTAAAAAGGTAACACCTCAGGTATTAGCTTGTTCCAGATCACTCAGTAGCAGCTCCTGGATTTCCCTCTGGGTCTCACAGGAAGCTCGATTTCCATAAATGTTTCTAAATATTTACTTTGCATGCATGCTTGCATGCTAAGTCACTTCAGTCGTGTCCAACTCTGTGTGACCCCATGGACAGCAGCCCACCAGGCTCCTCTGTCCATGGGATTCTCCAGGCCAGAATACTGGAGTGGGTTGCCATTTCCTTCTCTGATTTAACTGCTAAGTCACATCTAACTTTTTGCAACCCCATGGACCATAGCCCACCAGGCCCCTCTGTCCATGGGATTTTTCAGGCAGGAATACTGGAGTGGATTGCCATTTCCTTCTCCTAATATTTACTTTACAGTTTGTAATTTGCTTTTCACAAAACAGTAACAAACAGTTTAAGGACCACTGGTCATTGGACCACACTTCACATAGTGCTGTTCATACTAGCACTACAGAAGCCTCAGAGTCTCTAGCTGTGTTCTTTTGGCCTCTTCACCCCAGGCATCCTTCCTGCCACACTTGATGGGAGTGGACTTGACTGGTTGGGAAGATATCAAAGGGACTTTATTTAGTCCATTCATTTATGCATTAATTCACACTTCATTGCATACTTTCTTTATTTGGAGATGGAATTCATGCTTTTGGGCCCTGGAACATTTCCCAAGAGTTTGTAATGGCATTGTGTTTGATGCAGGGGGAAGATCGGAATTTGTTTCCTAGGCTTTTAGTTTATCTATAGATGTCTTTCCTGGTGGCTCAGAGGTTAAAGCGTCTGCCTGCAATGCGGGAGACCTGGGTTCGATCCCTGGGTCAGGAAGATCCCCTGGAGAAGGAAATGGCAACCCACTCCAGTACTCTTGCCTGGAGAATCCCATGGATGGAGAAGCCTGGTGGGCTACAGTCCACGGGGTCGCAAAGAGTCGGATACGACTGAGCAACTTAACTAACTAACTATAGATATCTATGGGGCTTCCCTCATAGTGCAGTCAGTAAAGAATCTGCCTGCAATGCAGGGGACCTGGGTTCGACTCCTGAGTTGGGAAGATGGCCTGGAGAAGGAAATGGCAACCCACCCAGTATTCTTGCCTGTGAAATCTCATGGACAAAGGAGCCTGGCAGGCTACAATCATGGAGTTGCAAAGAGAGTCACACGAGTCGGACACAACTTAGCGACTGGACCATTACCATAAATCTCTATAATATTCACAAGTATTTTAGCTTGTATTTCACTTAGGCTGTATCCTGTCTTCCTGAATTGAGGCCCAAAGCTCTGCCACTTAAAGTATTTCTAAGTTTATAAGACATGAGAAGAGGTTCATTTGTAAGGAAAATAGTAGATGGTAGGAGTTGATTTGAAACTGTATAATCAGATAAGTCTAATTAAAAAAACCAGCCTCACTATTAATAAGCTGTGTGTCTGGGGGAAAATTATTTAAACCCTCTGGTCCTTAGTCTTGTCAGTCCAAAAGTAGAGATAATAATAACTAGTCATTCTCAGGGTTCAGTTTATAGAGTTGGGCTGCTGGCATTAGCTTCCTGGCTTTATTATTTATACCTAATGAGAATCTTGAGTGTGTTACATAGCTTCTGTTTCATTCTCCTTCACTTCAGTTCAGTTCAGTCGCTCAGTCATGTCTGACTCCCTGCGACCCCATGAATCGCAGCACGCCAGGCCTCGCTGTTCAACACCATCTCCTGGAGTTCACTCAGACTCACGTCCATCGAGTCCGTGATGCCATCCAGCCATCTCATCCTCTGTTGTCCCCTTCTCCTCCTGCCCCCAGTCCTAGTTCTTGAATCCTTGCCTCTGCTGCTGAAAGGACCATCTTTATTCTAAAAAGGTAACACCTCAGGTATTAGCTTGTTCTGGATCACTCAGTAGCAGCTCCTGGATTTGCATCTGGGTCTCACAGGAAGCCAGATTTCCATAAATGTTTCTAAATATTTACTTTGCATGCATGCTTGCATGCTAAGTCACTTCAGTTGTGTCCAACTCTGTGTGACCCCATGGACAGCAGCCCACCAGACTCCTCTGTCCATGGGATTCTCCAGGCCAGAATACTGGAGTGGGTTGCCATTTCCTTCTCTGATTTAATTGCTAAGTCACATCTAACTCTTTGGAACCCCAAGGACTGTAGCCCACCAGGCCCCTCTGTCCATGGGATTTTTTAGGCAAGAATACTAGAATGGATTGCCATTTCTTTCTCCTGATATTTACTTTACAGTTTGTAATTTGCTTTTCACAGAACAGTAACAGTTTAAGGACCACTGGTCATTGGACCACACTTCACATAGTGCTGTTCATTCTAGCACTACAGAAGCCTCAGAGTCTCCAGTTGTGTTCTTTTGGCCTCTTCACCCCAGGCATCCTTCCTGCCATACTTGCTGGGAGTGGACTTGACTGGTTGGAAAGATATCAAAGGGACTTTATTTAGTCCATTCATTTATGCATTAAGTAATTCACACTTCATTGCATACTTTCTTTATTTGGAGATGGAATTCATGCTTTTGGGCCCTGGAACATCTCCCAAGAGTTTGTAATGGCATTGTGTTTGATGCAGGGGGAAGATTGGAATTTGTTTCCTAGGCTTTTAGTTTATCTATAGATATCTATGGGGCTTCCCTTGTAGTGCAGTCAGTAAAGAATCTGCCTGCAATGCAGGGGACCTGGGTTCGATTCCTGAGTTGGGAAGATTGCCTGGAGAAGGAAATGGCAACCCACTCCAGTATTCTTGCCTGTGAAATCTCATGGACAGAAGAGCCTGGCAGGCTCCAATCATGGAGTTGCAAAGAGAGTCACAAGAGTTGGACACAACTTAGCGACTGGACCATTACCATAAATCTCTATAATATTCACAAGGATTTTAGCTTATATTTCACTTAGGCTGTATCCTGTCTTCCTGAATTGAGGCCCAAAGCTCTGCCACTTAAAATATTTCTAAGTTTATAAGACATGAGAAGAGGTTCATTTGTAAGGAAAATAGTAGATGGTAGGAGTTGATATGAAACTGTATAATCAGATAAGTCTAATTTAAAAAACCAGCCTCACTATTAATAAGCTGTGTGTCTGGGGGAAAATTATTTAAACCCTCTGGTCCTTGAAAAGTAGAGATAATAATAACTAGTCATTCTCAGGTTTCAGTCTATAGAGTTGGGCTGCTGGCATTTGCATCCTGGCTTTATTATTTATACCTAATGAGAATCTTGAGTGCGTTACATAGCTTCTGTTTCATTCTCCTTCAGTTCAGTTCAGTTCAGTCGCTCAGTCAAGTCTGACTCTTTGCGACCCCATGAATCGCAGCACGCCAGGCCTCCCTGTCCATCACCATCTTTCGGAGTTCACTCAGACTCACGTCCATCGAGTCAGTGATGCCATCCAGCCATCTCATCCTCGGTCGTCCCCTTCTCCTCCTGCCCCCAATCCCTCCCAGCATCAGAGTCTTTTCCAATGAGNGAGTTCACTCAAACTCATGTCCATTGAGTCGGTGATGCCATCCAGCCATCTCATCCTCTGTCGTCCCCTTCTCCTCCTGCCCCCAATCCCTCCCAGCATCAGGGTCTTTTCCAGTGAGTCAACTCTTCACATGAGGTGGCCAAAGTATTGGAGTTTCACCTTCAGCATCAGTCCTTCCAATGAACATCCAGGACTGATCTCCTTTAGGATGGACTGATTGGATCTCCTTGCAGTCCAAGGGACTCTCAAGAGTCTTCTCCAGCACCACAATTCAAAAGCATCAATTCTTTGGTGCTCAGCTCTCTTCACAGTCCAACTCTCACATCCATACATGACCACTGGAAAAACCATAGCCTTGACTAGACAGAACTTTGTTGGCAAAGTAATGTCTCTGCTTTTCAATATGCTCTCTAGGTTGGTCATAACTTTCCTTACAAGGAGTAAGCATCTTTTAATTTCATGGCTGCAATCACCATGTGCAGTGATTTTGGAGCCCCACAAATAAAATCTGACACTGTTTCCACAGTTTGCCCATCTATTTGCCATGAAGTGATGGGACCAGATGCCATGATCTTCGTTTTCTGAATGTTGAGCTTTAAGCCAACTTTTTCACTCTCCTCTTTCACTTTCATCAAGAGGCTTTTTAGTTCCTCTTCACTTTCTGCCATAACGGTGGTGTCATCTGCATATCTGAAGGTTAGGTGTATTAAATGCATTTTTACTTGTGATATTTTCAATTTGTGATGAGCTTCTCTAGATGTAACCCATTATCCAAGAAGTCTAGGAATATTTATATACTCTTACCATACAATCCAAAAATGAGCTCCAAATTTGCTCATTTGGATATTTACCCAGATAAGTTGGAAACTTATGTCCAGACAGAAACCTGCACAGGTGTGTTTACTGTGACTATATTTATAGTTCCCCCAAATTGGAAGCAGCCAAGATGCCTATTATGGGTTGAATTGCATCCCTCAAAATTCATTTGCTGAACTGCTAACTCCCAGTAGCACAGAATGTGAACTTAATTAGAAATAGATCAATGCCAATGTCATTAGTTAAGATGAGGTTATACTGGAGTAGGGTGAGCCCCATCCTACACAATTATATAATTGTAATATGGAAAGGTTTAATGCATGCACACACACACACATAATGTGGAACACTCACACATAGATATTATATAGATTTTATATAGCTGAATATTCAACCTTGTATTTTCATTGGAAGAACTGATGCTGAAGCTGGAGCTCCAATACTTTGGCCACCTGATGTGAAGAGCCAACTCATTGTAAAAGACCCTGATGCTGGGAAAGACCAAGGGCAGAAAAGAGTGACTGAGGATGAGATGGTTGGATGGCATCACCAACTTAATGGACATGAATTTGAGCAAATTCAGGGAGATGGTGAAGGACAGGGAAGCCTGGTGTGCTACAGTCCATGGTCACAAAGAGTCGGACACAGCTTAGTGACTGAACAACAATAAATGTTATATACGTATTCAGAAAAAGGTAGGATAGTTTATTAAAACATCATTTACTCAATAAGAATATATAGAGATATTCATGTATATACACAGAGAACTTCTGTATTAATACAATAGAAATCTATAATAGTATTTAGCTTTAGGAGATGGATCAGTAGAATCAAACAAATGGGGAGAGGGACATTTAAATTTTAGCCTGGGTCCTTCCATGTGAAATTTTAATTTTGATCTGTGCTAATTTTATGAAAAATGACAGTTGGTTTTGAAAGTGTAAAAAAATAAATGTTTAAAATATGATTTTGCTATTTAACTAAACATCCCAAGCATCTTCACTTCTATGTTTTTTAAAAATCTTTTTTTTCAGTCCTCAGTGTTGTTTCTAAACCATTGTTATCCCTCAATTCAAGCTGATGAAGGAGGTTACCCAGTCGCATTTGGAGACCTAGAGGGGAATGTGTGGCTGGACAACCCCACTTGGAACACATGTGGGTTAGAGAGATGAGAATGGGCTGTGGGATTAACAGGTGTGCGGTGGAGTAGGTGGCAGATCCTCTCAGTTCATCTCTGACCAGGATGCATAACTATGGCTAAGAGGGTGTATGGTACACAGAGGACAGAGATCATCTGGAAAAGATGGGCTTCATGCAACCCTCGAGATGAACAGAGAATTTGGACAGACGTCCATTTGGTGGCCTCTTAGGTTTTCGGCTGGTGTCTTGAATCCACTGGTGGGTTCACAGCTTTGGGGTGGCTTAGGCTCCATGGGCTCCGTGTAGTCAGGGAGAAGCACATAGCAGCTGAGTTGGCTGACTGTTGACAGCTAGGATTGTGTGGTGGCGTGTAAGGACCTGGGAGGGAGGCAGCTGGTTGTTGAGAAGTTCCTGACTGGGAACTTTCAAGTGTGCTCACTGCACAAAACTTAGACTTCCATGGTCTCCAACTTGATTAGCCTCAGGAGGGAAGAGTGAAAGTTTCTTCAGCTTTTCCTTGACTACCTCCCTAGTGTGTATCTGCCTGTGCAAATTGTTCCTCAGTGAATAACCATCCTTGGGGACAGACTAGGGAGAGGAAGAAAGAGACAGAGAGAACGAGAGACAGGGAGACAGCTGGATCCTACTCAGCACCATTATTTCTAGACTTCTTCAAGTTTCTGTGTGTGGCCAGTTGTTCCTCATTGTGGGTGGAGATAGCAGAATCAGACTGTCTGCCAAATATTGCTTCCTGCTAACTTTACAGGGGCTGGGCCGAGTTGATGCCTAAAGGGTGGTAGAAGTTACATTCTGTCTCCTTCTCTGGAGGTGAATGTCTTCCAAGCGATTTCCCTCTGTGAAAAGCATCACCATGGAAAGTCCTGAGCTGAGCTCCCTCCTGGAACAAGGACATCTAGAGGCTGGCAAGTGAACTGAGAAAGCTGCAGAGGAGACGAGCTGTGCATCAGACCATCCCTCCGTAGCAAGAAGCAGGTTGAGGAGTGTAGGCACAGCCCTCTGCGTGAGAGAGCTAAGGCCCTACCCTCTCTTTTCTCACTATCTCTTACTTATTCACTTGCCATTTGTAAGGGATCTGCAGCAAGAGAGACTGCAGGCTAACTGGACAATGGTTTAGAGAAGAATGAGTGAAAGGAAAGCTAGTCAGATTAGACATTATTGTATGGTTCTTTATCTACTAATTGATATATTCATATTGCTGAAGCCTGACTTGGAGAATCTTGAGCATCACTTTACTAGCGTGTGAGATGAGTGCAATTGTGTGATAGTTTGAGCATTCTTTGGCATTGCCTTTCTTTGAGATTGGAATGAAAACTGACCTTTTCCAGTCCTGTGGCCACTGCTGAGTTTTCCAAATTTGCTGGCAGATTGAGTGCAGCACTTTCACAGCATCATCTTTCAGGATTTGAAATAACTCAACTGGAATTCCATCACCTCCACTAGCTTTGCTTGTAGTGATGCTTTCTAAGGCCTACTTGACTTCACTTTCCTGGATGTCTGGCTCTAGATGAGTGATCACACCATCATGATTATCTGGGTCGTGAAGATCTTTTTTGTGCAGTTCTTCTCTGTATTCTTGCCACCTCTAAAATGTGGGGACTCTAAGGGAGGAAAAGGTGGGTGAGATGAATGGGAGATTGGGATTTATATATAAATATGTGTGTGTATATATATATATATATCCTATTGATATATATATATCCCATTGATATATATATATATATATATCTCTTAGAGTCCCCACATTTGTTCTCCATTTTCATGTTTTCATCTCCACTTTGCAAATGACTCCATCTGTACCATTTTTTTATAGATCCACATATATGTGTTACAAACAATATTTTTTTTTCTTTATCTGACTTACTTCACTTTGTATGCAGTCTCTATGTCCATCCTTGTCTCTGCAGCTAGCACAATTTCATTCCTTTTTATGGCTGAATAATATTGCAGTGTATACATGCACCACATATCCTTTTTCCATTCTTCTGCTGATGGACATTTAGGCTGCTTCCATGTCGTGGGCTATTGCAAACAGTGCTACAATGAACACTGGGGTATATACGTCTTTTTGAATTATGGTTTTCTTTGGATATGTGTCCAGGAGTGGGATTGCTCAGTCTTTAATTCTGTTATGCATCTTGCAATCCATACATAGTTATTGCACACTGATTATTTGTATGGTTCTCTACCTACTTCTTGAATAACATTGAGTGGTTTTTCACATCTGACATTCTGTCATATATTCTATATATAAGACATTAAAGGTATTTATTTTCCCCAATATCCAAAGATTTTTATTAAAACCTAGCATACAGCAAATAGTCTTCAGTTATAGAATTAGGCAAATCTATATATAAAAATTATCCTGCACATAAAAACAGACCCACGATAAGACAGAAATATGAAATTAAGAGGACTCAAAATCGGAACTAGGAAGAACAACAGTAACTGATATAATTTCATACGAACTACAAAAGAATTAATTAAATGAATGCTTTTCATCATTAAGCTTCTACAGATATTAGAAAGCAATTGTAGTAAAAATAAGTTTAATAAATATACCAATAGAATATAAGCCTCACAGGGGCATATATCCTAGTGGACTAAGCTTAGCTGTCATGACTAAAGTTATTCAGGGGCTTCCCTGGTGGCTCAGAGGTTAAAGCGTCTGCCTCCAATGCATGAGATCCAGGTTCGATCCCTGGGTTGGGAAGATCCCCTGGAGAAGGAAATGGCAATCCACTCCAGTATTCTTGCCTGGAGAATCCCATGGATGGAGAAGCCTAGTAGGTTACAGTCCACGGGGTCGCAAAGAGTCGGACACGACTGAGCGACTTCACCTCACCTCATACAGCAAATAGTCTTCAGTTATAGAATTAGGCAAATCTATATATAAAAATTATCCTGCACATAAAAACAGACCCACAATAAGACAGAAATATGAAATTAAGAGGACTCAAAATCGGAACTAGGAAGAACAACAGTAACTGATATAATTTCATACGAACTACAAAAGAATTAATTAAATGAATGCTTTTCATCATTAAGCTTCTACAGATATTAGAAAGCAATTGTAGTAAAAATAAGTTTAATAAATATACCAATAGAATATAAGCCTCACAGGGGCATATATCCTAGTGGACTAAGCTTAGCTGTCATGACTAAAGTTATTCAGGGGCTTCCCTGGTGGCTCAGAGGTTAAAGCGTCTGCCTCCAATGCATGAGATCCAGGTTCGATCCCTGGGTTGGGAAGATCCCCTGGAGAAGGAAATGGCAATCCACTCCAGTATTCTTGCCTGGAGAATCCCATGGATGGAGAAGCCTAGTAGGTTACAGTCCACGGGGTCGCAAAGAGTCGGACACGACTGAGCGACTTCACCTCACCTCATACAGCAAATAGTCTTCAGTTATAGAATTAGGCAAATCTATATATAAAAATTATCCTGCACATAAAAACAGACCCACAATAAGATAAGAGGACTCAAAATCGGAACTAGGAAGAACAACAGTAACTGATATAATTTCATACGAACTACAAAAGAATTAATTAAATGATTGCCTTTCATCATTAAGCTTCTACAGATAATAGAAAGCAATTGTAGTAAAAATAAGTTTAATAAATATACCAATAGAATATAAGCCTCACAGGGGCATATATCCTAGTGGACTAAGCTTAGCTGTCATGACTAAAGTTATTCAGTAAATGAACTTTTTTCTTCATCTCTCAATCAGAGATACTGCAGGAAATGTCCAAGCAATAGAATGTAACACAAACAATACAATTTTAGGGAACTAGAAGATACTTAGTTTTTTCACTATTCAACAACCAGAACTGTAGGAAAAATTGCTTAATTTTTGCTGGCTTTTTTCTATCATAGTCTTCTCAAAAGGTGTATTTGAAGCTTTCCTTGTCCACACAGCTGTATATGTCTACATATACCAAAACATGCATTTAGTAAGCATTTAGGAATGTTAAAATTATAGATTTGTTTCCTCCCACTAAATTACAAAGTATTTGAAGAAGATACTAAATTTTATTACACTTTCACTACATTTAACACAGTGTCAAAATACTTATTTAATTAATCAATTAGTTCTTTATATTGCTAATGACTGCATAATACAGTGAGAGTGAAAAAACGCAAGAGGAATAAATACATAACACAGAGAGTAAAACTTACCACGGATACTAAAATATGAAAAGAATGGAGAAACCTAAGGATTTTAGCATCTTTGTCTTTATAACTTGGCACATACTTTTGCATTCAACAGTGATTAACTTTCACAGGCAAAGTCTCCATGGAATCACTCAGCATTTTGATGAGTTACTAGGTGGAATTATTATTTACTCCACTTGTACAGTCAATCAGCAACACTCATTCTTTACCCAAGTCGTAACTCACACATTACCATTTCCACAGCAAACATTAATCAGCAGGAATTCAACTATGGTGCCTGAATACCATGAGCTAAATTGTGCTGAATTATAATACACATTAATACAGTAGATCTCTCCAGAGACTTTTGATATATGGCAGTTGTAATTCTACTTTTACTGATCATACATTAAATTGTATTAAGGTGAGAAACACCCCTTAAATAAATAAATGAGAGCTTACTCTGCTTGAATAATTTCAATTTAGAAATTAATGTGCTAACATGTGAGTCACTGCCTGTCTTCTCCAAGTAAACTCTAGTGATGGAAGCAGGCCATGTTCGCTTTATATTCTACTGCCCTCTGGCTGATAAAACTTGCTGCCAGAATAAGAGATTAGTTAACATTCAACATATGTTAATTAATGTAGTTTATTAAAATGTGTTATTGTTGCCTTTATTCGTTCTTAGTACATAATTCATTGCTGTAAGGGATATAATAAAACTAATAGGACTTTCCAAACAGTCATCAAAACCTCACACAGCTGAGTTAGATTTTAAATAGTAGGATTCCTTTATTCACCTCTTGCTGCTTAAAATATTTTTTCTCACTGTGTGGCAAACCATAATTCAAAAGTTTATTATACCAAGTGAATAAGGAGTTTTTATTTGCAAAATGTATGGGAGATTTATCCCAAGAAACTCAATTGAGTATGTTTAAAATACTCAGTTAAATAGACTAAATCTTGTAAATCTATGAATTGGGGAAAGCCATTGAAATTAATAATGGACACACTCAGGCATGCAACAGAACTTTCTTAGCCAATATAGTTCATTCCTTCTATAGAACATGATGTCTAGTACCTGGGTAGGCTGAGAACTTTCTTTTAATGGGCTACTGTGAAGTGTGATGACATACATGTATTCCCACCAGGTAAATTGATAGGGTTAAGAAAAATTAACTGCCTTAGCTTCTGATCTTCTTGTATCACTTATGGTAAGCTGGGCAGTTTTTGTGGAAACAACCCTAGAATCTTAGTGCAGGTGTACTCAGTTGTGTCTGACTCTTTGCGACCCTGTGGACTGTAGCCCACCCACCAAGCTCCTCTGTCCATGAGATTTTTCAGGCAAGAATACTGGAATGGG
Organism: Cephalophus harveyi; assembly: GCA_006410635.1. NCBI lineage: Eukaryota > Metazoa > Chordata > Mammalia > Artiodactyla > Bovidae > Cephalophus > Cephalophus harveyi. The sequence goes on along the minus strand of SJYT01020667.1, from coordinate 245,261 downwards.
TTTCCATTTACTCCTCCAGGTATCTTTCCAGTCCAGAGATCAAACCCGCATCTCCTGTGTTTCATGCATTGCAGGCAGATTCTTTGCTGCCGAGCCACAAGGTCAACTGCATGTTGTATGACACTTCAGTCAGCTCTACTCCATCAAAAATCTAGATTCCATCAAGACAGCACAAGTTGGCATCATGTAATTTGTGTTGTCTTTTCAACATGTGCCTTTGATATTCTTGAGGCAAGGAAAGAGAAAATGTGGAGAACAAATAGAGCTTCTAGGCTTCCCACCGGGGTCTACACAATTTCTCCTGAAAATCACTGTCCAGAGCTATAGTACCTTACAAACTTCTCAGAAGGTTGTGACAAATATAAGGATATTTTGTGCTCCTTAAATGCTTCTTCTATGGGCATTACATCATTTAAACTAATTTTAAGATCTATATATTAAATAGGAGTGAAAAAAAATGAGGTATAGTTATCAAAACAGAGCCATTTTGAAGCACCTTGATAAAGTTCAATTAATTTAAAAAAGCATACAGCCCAGTTGTGTTAGGTAAAATAAATAAATAACTATAAGGAAAAGGCACTAAAAGTAAGAGATTTTGACTCCTCACTGTGTGCCCAGTCACTCAGTCCCATCAGACTCTTTGCATCCCCATGGGCTGTAGCGCACCAGGCTCCTCTCTCCACGGTACTTTCCCATCAAGAATACTCAAGTGGGTGGCCATACTCTCCTCCAGGGCATCTTCCCAACTCAGGGATCAAACACACATCTTCTGCATCTCTGGCATTGGCAGATGGATCTTTACCGCTGAACCACCAGGGAAGCCAACTGCTCGTTAATTTTCTTTAAAAAGCAGATAATAATAATGAAGCACTGCAGTTATTTCTGCAAGTTGTATAAAAAATAAGAAACACAGTAAAACTCAAATAGACTCAAAAGAAAGAGCCTTGATCTTACATTATATTTATAAATGAGCATTATTTAAGATAAAATGTTTATCTCAGGTACATATACCATAAATTAAAGAATAGTGAGATGATGTTTGGTTGAATGTGTTACTTCTATGTGACTTTAGTCAAGTTATTTAACGTTCCCATCATTCATTTCTTCATCTATAAAATATATTAGAAATAGTACACATCTCTCGGAGTCATAAGGAATAAAGGGGAAAATATATGGAAAGTTCTTATAGTACATAAATATCACTGAGTGCGTGTTAGCTATCCTTAGTATCATCATGATTTTAACTGGATTATTTAATTAACCATGGCTTTTCCAGTAGTCATATACAGACATAAGAAGTGCTGAAGAATTGATGCTTTTGACCTGTGGTGCTGGAGAAGGCTCTTGAGAGTCCCTTGGACAGCACGGAGACCAAACCTAAAAGAAATTAACCCTGAATATTCACTGAAAGTACTAATGCTCCAATATTTAGGTCACCTGACGTAAAGAATCAGCTCATTGGAAAAGACTCCAATGCTGGGAAAGATTGAAGGCAAAAGGAGAACGGGTGACAGAAGATGAGATGGTTGGATGGCATCAATGACTCAATGCACATGAATCTGAGCAAACTCCAGGAGACAGTGAAGGACAGGGAAGCCTGACATGCTGTAGTTCAAGGAGTCGTAAAGTGTCTGTAAGACTCAACTTAGTTTCTGAACAGCAATTTAATTAACAAGCCAAATTCTAATGTGATTTCCGTTAGAGAATAAACCTTTTATTTCTAAAGTTTAAATTGTATTTAGTTTTATTGCATTTCAGTATATGTACTTTGAAAGTTATCAACTTTTTAGACATTTTAAATTTTAATAAATTTAGGATTTTAACACATGTATATGGAATCTGGGATGGTACTGATGAATCTATTTGCAGAGGAGCAGTGGAGGTGCAGACACAGAGAACAGACATGGACAAGCGCCAGGGAGAAGAGGGAGAGAGCGGGAGAAGCATGGATCTAGCATATGTAAATAGATAGCCAATGGGAATTTGCTCTAAGACTCAGGGAACTCAAACAGGGTTCATAATAGCCGAGAGGTGGGAATGGGCAGGACGTGGGAGGGAGATTCAAGAGGGAGGGGACATATGTACACCTATGGCTAATTCATGTTGATGAATGACAGAAATCAAACCAATATTGTAAACCAACCATCAATCAATTTAAAATAATTATTTTAAAAAATCTAACTTGAAAAAATAAATTCAGTTTCTTTTTAAAATATAGTTTCCAAAGAAATTTGACCTTTAAATTTTAAATAATTTATTAACTTCTTTAGCATCTTGTTTTTAAAAGAAAGCTAATGCTTGAATTCCAAGCAAGGGACGTCATCTGCAGTAAGGTTTTATTTCAACTCTAAAAACTGACTAACATACATAAAAACATACAATCAAACACTATTTTCAATCCATTTGTTACCATTTGTAAAGCATTTGACTGTCAGTAGTGAATAAATCTAAAGAGATTAAACAAGACTTTAAAATAATAATTTGGAAATTTAAATGACTGTGCATTCTTAATAGTGCCATATTTTTAGTTGTTTATTTTTGAGTGATCTATTTTTTTTTTGGGGGGGCTATAATCCGTGGGGTTGCAAAGAGTACGACAGGGCTGAGCAACTGAGCACAGACGAGGAACAGATGAAAACAGTATCAGTTTGCTGGGAGACAGCTAAGAAGGAAAGGCACAGGGGGCCACAGGAAGCACCTAACCCATAAGTAACAGCACCTCAGCGCTCCCTCTAGCGTAAGCTCACATCCCCTAAGGCTACTAATGAGGCCTCAGTGAAACCACCCCTGGGTGCCGGAACGCACCGCAGGGGAGTGTCCGGGAAGAAACCAAAGAAGCAAATGGAGCTCCAGGACCCGTCACGCAAACAGATTAAAATCAGCTTTCAGAGGAGGGCTCCAGGTGTGAAATCCCTTGGCTACACTCACTGGAAGCAAGGTGCTCACGGGGCTGATACCTAAGTACCCTCCACAAGTTAAAGCTAAAGAAACCTTTGGTTCTAAGGCTAAGGATGAACTATCTCTGACAAATGTATTAGCTCTGAATACGTACATTGAAAATCTAAATGATTAAAAAAAACTAATAAGAAAGAAAAACTCTAGGATGCGACTAGCTGCTGGCAGCGTTCCCAAGCACTTGCCGCGTGCTGGCAGAGGCGCTGAACTGCTCGCTTTATATCCGTGTTAGCACTTGAACCTCAAACCCTCCTGTGAGATGACAGTGGCTCCTGTCTGAAAGTGAGCTGTAGACAAGTCTTACAACCGTCCCCAAATCTCATGGCTCGTCAGCAAGAGCCAGGCAGCCTGACTCTACAGGCCTTGCTCAGAGGTAACGCTTATCAGCTGCTGGGCACGGGGCTAGAGCAGACAGGAGGGCAACGAATACCCACACGGCGCTAGACACCCCAAGTCCTCCGAGGCCAATCAGACGAGACTTGCGCTGGCCCTGCGTGACCAGCTGTCATCGCATCACTCCACGAGCAGAAAGAAGAGTGGGTAGATGACCCCTCGCATAAACCGAGGGGCTGACAGACATGCTCACGGTAAATATTAATAGGATGTGAACAGTGAAAACAGTGAAAGCGTTAGTTGCTCAGCCGTGTCTGACTCTTTGTGATCCCATGTAGCCCGCCAGGCTCCTCTGTCCATGGGATTCTCCAGTCAAAAATATTCGAGTGGGTAGCCATTTCCTTCTCCATGGGATCTTCCCAACCCAGGGATGAAACCTGGGTCTCCACACTGCAAGAGGATTCTGAGCCATCTGAGCCCCCAGGAAGCAGCGTTTATGTAATTTCCACATCTATTTGCACAATGTTCTTAGTCACCCCAACAGCACCGCAAACCCTTCTTCGCTGCTGAGAGCAGAAGGCGCTCACATCACCTGGGACTCCCCTCACCTTGGACACTGGCGCTCAGCCTCACCGTCTACCATAATCACCTCTTGCAGGGCCTCTAGACGCCAAAGCTCCATTCCCGGGGATTCTACTACCAAAAAGCATGTAAACATACAATTTATTTTTTTAAATGGACCTGCATACATAAAATTCTCCTTAAATAAATGCCCAGAAGGATTTATATTTTAAATAAAATACAATATTACTTTCCTTTCAGCTTTGAGTTCTTTTTCATTTTTCTTTTTCAAGCTATGAGTGCAAAAATATGTTAAAAAACCACTTTTGTAAACATTTAGAACAAAAATTGAAAAGGCACTAAATATTCAGATTTTAATTTGCTTTTCTCTTCTTTTAGCTGAATTACATGAAATGATAATCGTTAAAGTAATTTGGCAATGACCTTGTGTCTTCCAGTGCACTCCCCTTTATCAAGGAAACCAATCTACCAATTTCTCTCCATTCTATTCAAATGCAAATATTAATCAATCAGGCCAATTTCAACATATTCAAATTCTACCTAGAGTGAAGATCATTTGAATTTCAAATAGGATTTGGAATACACATTCAAAAAAGTTGAATTTATTTTGATCTCAACAGATTCTTGGGTCAGAATCAAACATCCTGCCAGGAAGAGATAAAACCTTCAGCTCCATTTCTTTGATAGAAATCTCTCTCTCTTTTTTTTTGTAGTGTGAGAGGAAATATTCACTTCTGAGAGAGAATGAATATTCAACCAAGATCAATAGCCTCTCAGTGCTTGGAGTTTGTAGTTGCAAATTCATAGCCTCTATAACTTTGATGGGAAATTTTGAACTGGAAATATCACACTGTGATTTTATAATCCAACAAAAGAAACATGTTTGCAAGTAAACAACGTAAGCATCACTTTCAGGGGAACTTGTTGGACATGGATTGTAGGGCAAGATAGATTTAAACAGAGCAGCTGCTGCCTAAGCGAGATTCCCCTTGGTCCTGTGGATAGATCTGTTCCCAATGGTTAGGAGAGTTTCTTTTTATTGTTTCTGAGAAGCATAGCAGTCTGGTCACAGGTGTGAGAGACAGTTTGTTTTTGTTTTTGTTTTTAAAGAGAAGAAATACCCAAATTTTGACTAACATTTAGATTACATTTAGGGAGCATCTCTCATAAGACACAAATGCATAGTAAGCCCAAGTGAAAGTGAAGTGAAAGTCACTTAGTCCTATCTGACTCTTTGAGACCCCGTGGACTGTAGCCCACCAGACTCCTCTGTCCCTGGAATTCTCCAGGCAAGAATACCGGAGTGGGTTTCCATGTATTCCTCCAAGGGATCTTCCTGACCCATTAATCGAATCCAGGTCTCCTGCATTGCGGCAGATTCTTTACCATCTGAGTCACCAAGGGAAGCCTGAAAGCTTAATGAAAGACTTATTACTAAGCCATATACTGCATTGATTTGGTACTTTGGGGAATCTGAAATTCTCCTTTAAAGCTTCTTTCAGAATAAACAGGAAGTACAGTAAAATGAGTAAAACAGATGAGTAAAACATTTCCATTTTACACTCACACATTCTGACTATGCAAAACGTTTACCTCTGGTAACAACTGGCTCCTTTGCAGTTCCTATGGAAGTATTTATTTCTCATTCTATGACTTTTCATTTCAACTGAAGACTATATATTATTCAGATCCAGTATTGGATTCATTATCTGTGACTATCTCCATGGAGCATTATAAAATTTTGTGTATCAAAATAATTTGATCCTCCTCTTAATGTCCATTTTGATGACATTTCAGAGTCCATAATCTAGCCATTTTTAAATAGCAAAAAAAGCTGAAACACAAAAAAGAGACCATAATTAGAGAAAGGCATAAATTTGCTCCTTTATTGAAAGGTGTTAGCAAATGTATAAATTTATATACTGCAGAGATTACAAGCATAAATATTTTAAAAATAAAAAGCATGAACTCTCATAAACTCACAGGGTTTTCCAGGTGGTACTAGTAGTAAAGAATCCACCTGAATGCAGGAGACACAGAGATGGGGGTTTGATCCCTGGGTCAGGAAGATCTCTTGGAGTAGGAAATAGCAACCCACTCCAGTATTCTTGTCTGGAAAATTCCATGCACCGAGGAGCCTGGCAGGCTATAGACCGTGGGGTCATAAAGAGTCAGATATGACTGAGTACACTGCAACAAAAATCACAACAAACACAAATGCACAAAAATAAGTCACTAGCAATTGTTCATAATATATATTGCAATATAGACTTACTTAAAAATTAGAGGCAAAATTTTCACAGAATTATAGCTATCAGAACCCTCGCTGATTGAAGCTATCTCATGAAAACTATATGCTGACAAATACTGTGATAAGCCTATATATATTACGTTTATGTTGATACCTCACTTTGGTGTGATGATCGCTGGGATCCTACTCACTCTGCTCGCACATCACCAAATCTATCTTAAGTTGCACTGCTTCTCCCTGCCTGAGATTTGCTTTGACTTTTGCAAAGTTAAGTAATTAATGAAAATCTTGTTTCTTCCTCTCTGGATACTGGGAACATTACATATAATGCAGAGAGCAGACTAGAAGCAACATGTTTATTCTAAGGCAGGTCAACATACTCGGAAAGTCAAAACATTGAAATAAACAGTGCTTCCTCAATATTCTGACTTCCAAGTTCATTCTATTTGCAAGACAGTTAGATGAAATTTATGTTTTGAAATATTTTGTTTTCTGACATTTTGTGTTCTTAAAAGTTCTTAAAAGTTCTGAAAAATTTTTAGTATTTGTAAACTAAAGGAAGTAATATAAAATAGTCAATATCAATACTCCATTATATTTGATTATAAATGAATTATAAGAAATCATAATCATTTCAAAAGAAAATGGTAATAATTACAGACTCCTCAGAGTTTAGAAAAGACAATGTGGGAAAGAAGAACTGGTAGTGCTTTAAATAAAGAAAGAAAGAAAGCTTCTAATGATGAAAGAAAATGTATATAAAACCAGAGCCCAATGATACTTTAAGTGAATCAAATTATTTGGTATGATTTGAAGATTTAATTTCATTTTGAAGAAAGACCAGGTAATTTTCTCTTCTCATTTAATATTTTTGTTCATTTTTATTTTTTTCTGTTTACTTGTCATTGAGGCACAAGGTAGTGAAAAGTACATTTTTGTACACTGCAAAATTGGAAGAAAAAAAATATGGCCCTGTTTACCTGTGATTATGATATTTTAGATTAGAAACAAATATAATGACCCCTAGGAAAGTTGTATAACAATTTCTAGAGAAAGTTAGCAATCCAGTCATTCAGTTCAGTTCAGT
>SJYT01020667.1:106782-236234 GCA_006410635.1 Cephalophus harveyi | reverse complement strand
TGATGCTGGGAGGGATTGGGGGCAGGAGGAGAAGGGGACGACCGAGGATGAGATGGCTGGATGGCATCACGGACTCGATGGACGTGAGTCTGAGTGAACTCTGGGAGATGGTGATGAACAGGGAGGCCTGGCGTGCTGCGATTCATGGGGTCGCAGAGTCGGACATGACTGAGCGACTGAAATGTATAGAATGGACTTTTGGACTCTGTGGGAGAGGGAGAGGGTGCGATGATTTGGGAGAATAGCATTGAAACGTGTATACTGTCATGTAAGAACGAAGCACCAGCCTATGTTCGATACAGGATATAGGATGCTTGGGGCTGGTACACGGGGATGATCCAGAGAGATGATATGGGGTGGGAGGTGGGAGGGGGATTCAGGATTGGGAGCAAAATGTTAGTTTTCTGAAAAATGTTATCTAGTAAGTGTGTTAGAGAAATCACATTGCATCTATTGCACTTGTGATAAAGTATGTTAATTGTATGTATCCTTTCTATGATATGATGAAAACAAAAACTTACTGCTGTGGTCTTCTTTCCATAAATCGTATATTACTAGTTTAATCTTGGGAAAACCATCAGACTTATCCCAATTGAAAGACCGTCTGCATTTCTGTCCATTGCTCCTCAAAATTGTCAAGATCATTAAAAGCAAGGAGAGTCTGAGAAACTGTTTCAATTAAAAGGAGCTTAGGAAGTCAGGTAAACTAACCACAATGTGGTATCCTGAATGGGATTCTGTAACAAAAACATAAATAAAAAATAGCTATAAGATGTCAATATTGCATTCATTAATTGCAACACCTGACTAAAGATGTTAACACTAGGGAAAGCTGAGTTTGAGGCATGTGGAAACCGTATACTTTCTTTTCAGTGTTTCTGCTAATCTAGAATTGATTTAAAATAAACATTTTACTGAAAAAGAAGCACTTAAGCATACACGTACTTTTTCCAAGTAGACTGATAGTATAAGTTTCTACAAATAATCTATATGAGAATGTTAATAGTGGCTTTATTTATAAATGTTACACATCCAAAAAATCTGAATGACACTTCAGGTTGGAAATCAACAAACAGGCAATTCCATTGTGAAACAGTACTCAGCAATGAGACAAAATGGGCTATTGATAAACCAACAACGTGAATGAAGCACAAATGCATTATGCTTATGGAAAGAAGACAGATTTGAAAGGCTACCTAATGTTTTTCCATTTACTTGACATTCTCGCAAATACAGAATTGTCAGGACATATAACAGATCACTGGTTGTCAAGAGATGGGAGATGAGTATTTTGCAAATATAAGGCTATGGAAAATGTTTGGTTATTGGAACTGCTCTTTACTTTGATTTGTAGTATAGTGATTATATAATTGATACATTTTTTAACTCACAAAATAATTTACTACAAGGGATGAATTTTATTGTATATAAATTTTACCTGAACAACAGCAACAAAAAAAGAAAAACATTGTGGGTCAAAATAATGTGCCAACTTAGGCATTATGGTATAAAAGTAATGTCTGGAATCATAACATGAAAAGGCTAAAGTACTGTTACTCAAATCTTTAGGCAGCCTTAACAATGGAAAAATGGGCTTTCCAGGTGGTAGTAGTGGTAAAGATTTTGCCTTCCAATACAGGAGACTCAAGAGATGCAGCTTCGTTCCCTGGGTTGGGAATATCTTGAGGAGTAGGAAATGGCAACTCACTCCAGTATTCTTGCCTGGAAAAATTCCATGGACAGAGGAGCCTGGAGGGCTACAGTCCATGCGGTTGCAAAGAGTCAGACATGACTGAACGACTGAACACTAACCCATGCAATAAAAGAAAATGACCATGACAACTGTGGGCCAGTTTATAAACAGAGGAAAATTTGGGGAAGGATTTTAAATTGGAGCCATTATCATGGGAAGAATGAAGATCTGATATGTATGCAAACTGTCTCCATGAGTCTTAAGGATCAGAGTGTGGTTGTGAGGTTATTCAAAGAGACATCAAATTACACTTTTACATCAATTCTGAGAATTAAGCATTAGAAAAAGAAGCAGTAAGAATGGAGAGTCACACCATATTTCATAGTTATCCACAAAATAATAACCTTGTTCATGTAAAAGATAAAGCACCTCATTTTGACTTTCTGTATAAAGCTACTTTGCCAGAAAAATGAGTAGTTCTTCTTAACATTTTCTATTAAAATCTACATGAATATTTCCTAATTCAATATTATATTGCAATTTGTTTACAAGCACTTGTGAAATATTTTCCTGTCATGAGCAGAAAAATAAATAATCTTTGTTGATTTAAAAAAACAACCAGAGCCCCTGAAAATGAAGATAGCAATCAAGGTATAACATATTTAATAATGCCTCATTGATGTATGCAATTCAAAATAGCATGAGGAATAAAATTACATTCTCATCAGTCAAGGAAGAATAATCTCAAAGTATTTGATTTAAAAGAAGTTTAAAATGGTAATAGTCTTTTATCATTGATGCTAAAACTGAAGCTCCAGTACTCTGGCTGCTTGATGCAAAGAGTCAATTTATTGGAAAGGACCCTGATGCTGGGAAAGATTGAAGGTGGGAGGAGAAGGGGACGACAGAGGACAAGATGGTTGGATGGCATCACCAACTAAATTGACGTGAGTTTGAGCAAATTCCATGAAATAGTGAATAACAGGGAAACCTGGTATGCTGCAGTCCATGGGGTTGCAAAGAGTCAGATATGACTAAGCAACTGAACAACAGACTTACAGAGCTCATTAGGTTACAAAATCTGCTCTAAAAGAATGTGAACTCAGGTATGGTTATTATAATGAGAAAAAAAAAAGTCAACCTACTGGCCCTAAGATGTTAATGATATATCACCCCAGCTAATACTGGGTTCTTGGCTTTCCCCAATCCACAGAAATTGACTAAGGCTTCCCAGGTGGCTCAGTGAGTATAGAATCCACCTACAGTGCAGGAGATGCAGGACATTTGGGTTTGATCTCTGGGTCGAGAAGATCCCCTGGAGCAGGTCATGGCAACCCACTCCAGTATTCTTGCCTGGGAAATTCCATGGACAAAGGAGCCTGGCAGGCTACTGTCTATAGGGTCACCAAGAGTCGGACATGACTGAAACGAATGAGTATAGCGTGTAGCAGATGCCAGAGAAGAAATTCAGGCAAGGTTTTATAAGGACCCTGCTGCAGCAAGAGGGAGCAAGAACAAACAAGAGTTTCCCTTACTTGTTTCTTTGCTTCTTGGAGGTGGGAAAGGCAAGCATGTTCCTTATATGGGGTAAGGGTAAGGGCGTGTACAGGGGTTGAATCAGACGGGTGGCTTAGGTGTTTTCCCCACCCCTCCGGTGGTGTTGAGTGCAGGAGGCATACTCAGTACCCTATTTTTGTTTCCAACACCCTGTGTTTGTTCTATGCTCTTCAAAACCAGCTGTTGGGTTTTCTGGTATCTTTGTCCAGAATTTAACCCAATTGCAGCATGCACCCAGTTACTTTTAGTTCCACATAATTTCTTTGTGTTCTGTTGCTAGAGGAGAGATGTGTCCAGGTGTAAGAACTGCAGCATTGCAGCAAAGGGTCCCAGATCACAGTCTGTCTCACACCCTCTTATAGAATCAATTATTTATTAAATATAAATATAAAAACTTTGATTATAAATGGAATATAAAAAATATTTAAAAGTTAAAATGGAATTAATGAAAAGAAGCAAAAGTAACTAGAACTGGAATGAGAAACTGCTAATTGACTGTTTTTCACCCAGTAGTAATTCATGTGTAGCAAGTTAACGCATCTTATCATCAAGTAGTATATTAGTGTCCCTGACATTTATTATGAATTATATATAGTTTGTCCAAATTAATCTCCAAGTTAATAAAATGAGGTAGGTTCTCTATCATTATCCAAGCTTTACAGTTGGGAATATCAGTCCGTTATGTCTTTCCTTGGGTCCTGATATCCGAAAATCTCAAAATCTATGCTGTTTGGTCCTTCATGGTTTAGATCACTTTGCATCCAGAAAAACTTCTATTAAACTGGTGTGTGGAATCCAGTGGAGATTATAACTCTAATTGATTTAGTATAGTCAGTGTTAGATATTATTCAACTTCCATCTTGTCATTAAACTTTTATTTAGCTCTACATTGTCTGAAATGACAGTATATAATAGTGACTGAAATAGGACAATTTCTCCCACTGGTCTACTCCGGTTCACAAATGTGAATCATAGGGACCTACCTTACAAGAGCTTAAATGTTAACATACACACATGTCCTATTTCTACATATGTAGTTCTGATTTATTTGGATTCATTTTGCTACTATTTCCTTATAAAACCTGGAGCTAGATGCTTTGATCATCAATTTTCACCTTTTCTTCTTCTCTAGTTTAATAATTTAAGACAATAAATTTCCATCTAAGTATCACTTTAGCTGCATGCTACAAGTTTTCACAAGAGCAATTTTGGCATTGATGTCCCCAAATTTTCTAATCACACTGTAATTCTGTATTTATCCAGGAGTTATTGATCATTGGCTTATTTTTCCTGAATTTTAAAACACATTATTTCCCTAGTTCTTTTTTCTTTTTGTTTTATAAGCTACATGTATTGTAATCACGGAATATTTTACTCCTTAAAAATATTTGAGACTTGCTTTTAAGTCCTAGGATGTGGTCAGTTCTCACTATGCTTAAAGTGTATGTTTATTTAATATATCTGGCTTGTATACTGGTTTATTTGAACTTTTTAACCACGATGGTGTGATCACTTACCTAGAGCCATACATCTTGGAATGTGAAGTCAAGCGGGCCTTAGGATGCTTCACTACAAATAAAGCTAGTGAAAGTCATGGAATTCCAGCTGAGCTATCTGAGCTATTTCAAATCTTAAAAGATGATGCTGTTACAGTGCCACACTCAATATACCAGCAAATTTGGAAGACTTAGCAGTGGCTAGAGGACTGGAAAAGATCAGCTTTCATTCCAATCCAAAAGAAATGAAGTGCCAAAGAATGTTAAAACTATAGCACAATTCCACTCATCTCACCAGCTAGTAAAGTAATACTAAAAATTCTCTAAGCTAGACTTCAACAGTACATGAATCAATAACTTCCAGATGTTCAAACTGAATTTAGAAAAGGCAGAGGAGCCAGAGATCAAATTGCCAAGATCTGTTGGATCATGGAAAAATCAAGAGAATTTCAGAAAAGGATATACTTCTGTTTCATTGACTATAATAAAGCCTTTGACTGTGTGAATCACAACAAACTGTGGAAAATTCTTAAAGAGATGGGAATGCCAGACCATTTTACCTGCTTCCTGAGAAATATGTATGCAATCAAGAAGCAACACTTAGATCCATATATGGAACAGCAGACGGGTTCCAAATTGGGAAAGGAGTATGTTAAGGCTGTATATTGCTATTCTGTTTATTTAACTTACATGCAGAGTACATCATGTGACATGTCAGGCTGGTTGAAGCCCAAGCTGGAATCAAGATTGCAAGGAGAAATATCAATAGCCTCAGATATGCAGGTGACACCACCCTTATGGCAGAAGGCAAAGAGGAACTAAAGAACCTCTTGATAAAAGTGAAAGAGGAGAGTGAAAAAGCTAGCTTTAAACTCAACATTCAAAAATCTGATGGCATCTGGTCCCATCACTTCATGGCGAATAGATGGGGAAACAATGGAAACAGTGACAGCCTTCATTTTCTTGTGTTCAAAAATCACTGCAGATAGTGACTGAAGCCATGAAATTAAAAGACACTTGCTCCTTGGAATAAAGCTATGACAAACCTAGGCATCATACTGAAAAGCAGAGACATTACTTTGCTGACAAAGGTCCATATAGTCAAGGCTATGGTTTTTCCAGTAGTCATGTATGGATATGAGATTTGGATTATAAAGAAAGCTGAGTGCTGAAGAATTAATGCTTTTGAACTGTGGTGTTGGATAAAACTCTTAAGAACCCTTGGACTGCAAGGAGATCAAACCAGTCAATCCTAAAGAAAATAAATCCTGAATATTCATTGAAAGTACTGATGCTAAACTGAAGCTGAGTTTATTTTGGCCACCTGATGAAAAGAGCTGACTCATCATCAGAAAAGACACTAATGCTGGGAAAGATTGAAGGCAGGACGAGAAGGGGATAACAGAGGATGAGATAGTTGGATGGCATCACCAACTTGATGTACATAAGTTTAAGAAAGCTCCAGAAGCTGGTGAAGGACAAGAAAGCCTGGTGTGTTGCAGCCCATGGGGATGCAAAGTGTCAGACACTCCTGAGTGACTGAACAACAACAATGATTCTACTGATATTTTCAGTCTCCTTTTTTTCTACCAGTTATTAAGAAGTCGGTTGTCATTTCTTTCATCTTGGGATATTCTTAACTCAGGAAAGGTACCAGCATCTTCTGCACTGGCAGGCAGATTCTTTACCACTATGCCACCTGGGAAGCCCTTATTATTAAGAGAGTAAGTCAAAATTCCCTCACTGTGATGGTGATTCATCAATTTACTTGTTTTCATAAATTTTGTTATCTATGGATAAGCTATGTTCTTAGGTAAGAACTTGCTACATGTGTCTGGTGAAATGAAACCTATTGTACACTGAACATCTCCAGTGATGTTTTTGTGCCCAAAAGTCACTTTTTGTCATAGCTTTATCAACATTCTTTTGGTGTAAAATTGATCAGTATTTTCCCTGTATTTTTTTCAATTTATCCATTAGTTTCACCAACAGTTTCTTGTTCCCCAACTCAATTTTCATTTTTCACTTTAGGCACTCCATATAAGATTAGTTTCATTTCTGCATTAAGTGAATTACTTAAATTTTGCCCTAAACAATAGAATGGGAAAGACTAGAGATCTGTTCAAGAAAATTAGAAATACCAAGGGAACATGTCATGCAAAGATGGGCATAAAAAAGGACAGAATGGTACGGACCTTAACAGAAGTAGAAGATTTTAAGAAGTGGTGGCAAGAATACACAGAAGAATTACAGAAAAAAATCTTCATGACCTAGATAACCACAATGGTGTGATCACTCACCTAGAACCAGACATCCTAGAATGTGAAGTCAGGAGAGCCTAGGAAGCATCACTGTGAAGAAAGCTAGTGGAGGTGATGGAATTCCAGTTGAGCTGTTTTAAATCCTGAAAGATGATGCTGTGAAAGTGCTTCACTCAATATGCCAGCAAATTTGGAAAACTTGGCAGTGGCCGCAAGACTGGCAAAAGTCAATTTTCATTCCAATCCCAAACAAAGGAAATGCCAGAGAATGCTCAAACTACTGCACAATTACACTCATCTTACACGCTGGCAAAGTAATGCTCAAAATTCTCCAAGCCAGGCTTCAACAGTACATAAACCATGAAGTTTCAGATGTTCAAGCTGGATTTAGAAAAGGCAAAGGAACCAAAGATCAAATTGCCCACATCCCTTGGATCATCGAAAAGGCAAGAGAGTTCTAGAAAAACATATATTTCTGCTTTATTGACTATGCCAAAGCCTTTGGTTTTGTGGATCACAACAAACTCTGGACAATTCTTCAAGATAAGGGAATACCAGACCATCTGACCTACCTCTTGAGAAATCTGTATGCAAGTCAAGAAGTAGCAGTTAGAACTGGATGTGGAACAGACTGGTTCCAAATTGGGAAAGGAGTACATCAAGTCTATATATTGTTATTCTGCTTATTTAACTTAAATGCAGAGTACATCATGAGAAATGCTGGACTGGATAAAGCACAAGCTGGAATCAAGATCGCATGGAGAAATATCAATAACCTCAGATATGTAAATGACACACACTTACAGCAGAATATGAAGAACTAAAGACCCTCTTGATGAAAGTGAAAGAGGAGAGCGAAAAAGCTTAAAACTCAACATTCAGAAAACTAAGATCATGACATCCAGTCCTATCACTTCATGGCAAATAGATAGGGAAACAATGGAAACAGTAACAGACTTAATTTGTTTGAGCTCCAAAATCATGGTAGATTAGACTGCAGCCATGAAATTAAAAGATGCTTGCTCCTTGGAAGAAAAGTTATCACCAACCTAGACAGCATATTAAAAAGCAGAGACATTACTTTGCCAACAAAAGTCTGTCTAGTGAAAACTAGTGCTTTTCCAGTAGTCATATACGGATGTGAGAGTTGGACTATAAAGAAAGCTGAGTGTCAAAAAATTGATGCTTTTGAACTGTGATGTTGGAGAAGACACTTGAGAGCCCCTTGGACAGCAAGAAGATCCAAACAGTCCATCCTAAAGGAGCTCAGTCCTGAATGTTCATTGGAAGGATTGATGCTGAAACAAACTCCAATACTTTGTCCACCTGATGTAATGAAGTGACTTACTGGAAAAGACCCTGATGTCGGGAAAGATTGAAGATGGAAGGAGAAGGGAACTACAGAGGATGAGCTGGTTGGATGGCATCACTGACTCAATGGACATGAGTCTGAACAAGCTTCAGGAGTTGGTGATGGACAGGGGAGCCTGGCATGCTGCAGTGTATGGGGTTGTAAAGAGTCGGAAATGACTGAGTGACTGAACCGAACTGAGTGTCTTGTGGTGGTAAACACTTAAAGCTTTTTTATGTCTGAAAATGTGTTTATATTGTTTTCATTTGTGTTAGATATTTTCAGTTGATATATAGCTCTGAGTTCTGCTTTTTCCCTTCTCTAAGCACGGTATGACATTTTTCTCACTGTTCGTTTTTGTTGTTGAGAAACCATTCGTTGTGTGGTTCCGCTGTCAGGATATTACTTATGCCTTTGAAAATAGTCTGTCTTCTGGTGATAGATGCTTTGACTTTAGTTCTCTTAGTGCTGATCTGAATTTTACTTGACATATATTTAGGAGAAGTATTCTGTTTACTTGTCTTGCTTGCTCTTCTTGGGTTCCCCAAAGTGTGTATACTGGTTTATATAATCAGTTATGGAAAATTCTCAGTCACTTCTTCTAACTGTACCTCTTCCCCTCTATCCATTTGTTTGAAAACATTGGTTAGATAAGCTATATTTCTTACTTTAACTTTCAATTTTCTTGATTTTTTAAAGCTTTTTATCCCACTGTATTGTATTTAATTTCTTTAGATTTATCTTTAAACTCATTAACATCATTTTCAGTTGTTCCTCATCTTCTATTACACCAGTACAATTACTGATTTATTTCTTTCTCTTGAGTTTCCTTTCCACTTGTTTTATATAGGTCTTGCCATAAACAAAGTGGCTCAGAGGTTAAAGTGTCTGCCTCCAATGCAGGAGACCTGGGTTCGATCCCTGGGTCGGGAAGATCCCCTGGAGAAGGAAATGGTAACCCACTCCAGTACTCTTGCCTGGAGAATCCCATGGACGGAGAAGCCTGGTAGGCTACAGTCCATGGGGTCGCAAAGAGTCGGACACGACTGAGTGACTTCACTTCACTTGCCATAAACATACTTTCAATTACTTTTATTTTTTTAAGTATTTTATATAATTTTATTTCATTTAGTAATTACAATATCTGATTTGTTACGGACCTCGTTCTGTTTTCTACTTTATCTGCTGGTTCTGAATAATACCATTTACTTTTTATCTTTGGTGTTTTGTGATTGTTCACTTAGTATATTGATAGAAGTTTTCCATGGGAATTCTTTGAACCAGGTTTCAAATTGAGTTTCTGCAGAGAATTTTACTTTTTTATTTCTATCAGGCATTTATCAGCATTATTCTGCACATTTTAAACTAAATATTGGATTTCAGGTGTTTTATATTAACCAAGTTGTAGGAATTTATAATGAAAATTTGCAAAACGATTTGGGATTATGTGCTTTCAAGTTTTTTCTTTTTCTTCATCACTCAGGGGCAAAATTATTATGAATCATTGGATGAAGCATAAGACAAGTAGGTCTAGTTTATCATTTTCCCTTAGTATAATTATGTTCTTTAGGACTTCACATATATGAAAATCTAAGAATTCTACTTTTCTTGCTGACTTTTCTACAGAACAGGAAGAAAAAATAACGTTCTTTCAGATCCATATTGTAGAAATCAGAATTTACATCTAGCTACTTTGGCCTCCTGATGCAAAAAACTGACTCATTAGAAAAGCCTCTGATGCTGGGAAAGTTTGAAGGCAGGAGGAGATGGGGGCAACAGAGGATGAGATGGTTGGATGACATCACTGATGCAATCATGAACTTGAGCATACTCCAGGAGACAATCATAGACAGGGAGGACTGTGTGTACTGCAGTCAATCGGGTTACAAAGAGTCGGACATGACTGAGCGACTGAACTGAACTGAACTGAACTAGGCTGCAACTATGCAACAGGAAAAAATTGGTGGTGTATTAAATCATGATTCAGGATGGAAGAAAGTTATTTATTTCCCAAATCTAATCAAGAGAAGCCTCAAAGAGCTGTATAAACATGAGGATAATGTTGAAGCTGGAGTTCATGATGACCCTATTAATTCTCTGTAACAACAGGGTCCACTGGCACCAATTTGCAAATAGTTTCTTTAAGCAGTTACAAATAATTGTGTGTATTGTTGTTTAAAGGCTTTCATTCTTTGAGCAATTAAAAGAAAAATTATAAACATTACTTAATTAAAAAATCATTTTATCTTAAAAATACAATATAAGCTAAAACTCCATTATTTTTGTGTATCTTATCCACACTATGGCTTATCAATGACATTGTTTTTCTGTATTTAATTTTTTTTTCATTATAACTCATTACTCATATCTCTCCTGAAGGAGATGTGTATAAGAGACAGGCTTTAGAAGGATGCAATAGCTACAAGGAAGATAAAATATTAAAATACATTATTATCTTTCAGTGTTTTATTATGTTACCCAAAGTATTGCATCTTCTTTCAAGAAGGTATTAAAAAAATTGGAAACATCTTTGTAATCTATTTTTATAATGTATTGAACATAGCTGAGAATTCAGAATTTTAAATATTTTATGTACAATTACAAAGAGAAAAAGCTGATATGAGAAAATGCAGTATTAAAAGATGAATCAGGAGATGAACACAAAGAGAGAGCATTCCTCTGGACTCTACTACTGAAGGTCAAATTAATCATATCAGTGAACTCAGACTGAATCTTCACATGATATTATTCTATATAAATGTTCCAAATCAGAAACCAACAAATAAATACTCCAATAACCGTAAGAAAGTATAGCTTTCTCTCCAGTTAGAAATAGTGTTACCTTACTTCAGCTAGATTTGAGATCATCGCTCTCATGGGCAGTCTTTAAAAAATAGCCAAATGTTTCTCATATAAAATAAAATGTAGTAAGAGCATTATTTATCTCCGCTATCATTACCAATAATCTAATTCTTAGTTTATGTCATAATTTGGAAAATGCAGGAATTCTAGTTTAATCTACATAATGCACATTGAGCGGATAAAAAGCACCATTTGCCAGTTTTGAAACCAGTATTTTTCTTACACTTTTGTACATTTTCTGTATTAAGGCACTCAATTTTATAGGGGCATGATTAGGAAGCTCAATTTTCACCTATTTTTACTAATGTGTGTAATGTATAAATAAATATATTGGGCCTTCTGGGAAAAACTGAAATTCCACTGAAACTCTATTATTTAATATCACAAAATGAATATTGGAGAAATGTAACTTTTTTTCACTTCTATGACTCACAGCTGACACCTTCCTTTAAACAAGTTTATGTAACTCAGAGACAGAATCAAATAGAAGAAATCATTAGAACATTTGGCTTGTATCTGAAAGATTGCTGATAAATTCAGAAGATTGTTTGACAAAGGTTACTGAGGTCAAGTCTGTCTTTTGTCTAATATTATAAATATTCCAAATCTCCTGAATTGTCTCTCACCATCTCATCTGACTGGGAGCTATTTCTGATTTTCTGGTCACCTGTGAAACTTAATGGAGTGAGGTTGGAAGAGGTTTTCACCACAGGCACAGAGCTTAGATGAGCTCAGAAGCAGAGTTCACATGTTTGAAATTTGGTGCAAGGCCAGTCCCTGGGGACCTCGGCTCTTGGTATCTCCTGATATGTAGACCCTTCTTGCCTTGACCTGTGGTCATCTTTTCTGTCTATTCTTCTACTTCTTGTGGTGTGCATTCATCTGTCTCCTTATCCACTGATATCACCTCCATTGTTAATTCTAATTCACTTTTAGGTTATGGAATTTATTCCAGTCCTGATGGCTTATTCACTATGCCCTAGGGAGAGCTGAAAAATTATCCCAGATACTAGAATTATCCCCTTGTGAGGCCTTCAAATGGATCCCTGTTGCTAGAGTTGAGATGGTTTCCTAAAGACAGTTACCCCCTTGCCTGATCTGATATGATGTCAAATCCTTGAATATATCCTGAGGCTAACTTCCTATATTCAACACACATTTATGGAGAACTATCTACACCGAGGCCAGTGTTAACACACAGTTTCTCCCTTCAAGGACGTCAAAGTGCACTACAATGGTTCTAAACCTTGACAATGTATAATGAGTGCTTTAAAAATGCAGATTCCTTGACCTGACACTTAGGCATTTTAATCCCATAAAACCAAGGAATCTGTAAACCAAAGGAGATGAACAGGAAACTGTAAAAGAGAAAGTACTCCAAGTGAATCTGGTATTCATCAGATTACAAAGAATCCACTTGTAACGCAGGAAACCTCCTTGCAATGAGAAGGAAATAGCTACCCACTCCAGTATCTTTGCTTAGCAAATCCCAAGGACAGAGGAGCCTGGTGGGCTACGTCCATGGAGTCGCAAGAGCAGGATATGACATAGCAACTAAACCATCACCAAGATAGCTTATTCATGATAATTGAGGCACTGAAGATTGAAGCAACTTTCAAATTAGTCTTAAACACTTTCTTTTTTTATTAAGGTGTTCAGTTCAGTTCAGATGTTCAATCATGTTCAACTTTTTGTGACCCCATGGACTGCAGCACACCAGGCCTTTCTGTCCATCACCAAACTCCCGGAGCTTGTTCAAATTCATGTTCATCGAGTCTGTGATGACAGCCAACCATCTTATCCTCTGTCATCCCCTTCTCCTGCCTTCATTCCTTCCCAGCATCAGGGTCTTTTCCAGTGAGTCAATTCTTCACATTAGGGGGCCAAATTATTGGAGCTTCAGCTTCAGAATCAATTTTTGCAATGAATATTCAGGACTGATTTCCTTTAGGATTGACTGGTTTGATCTCCTTGCAGTCCCAGCAACTCTCAAGAGTCTTCCCCAACACCACAGTTCAAAAGCATCAATTCTTGAGGTGTGGATTAGCAAGGTGAAGGTAACAGAACCATGGCTCAATTTCCCACACGTTTTGGTGAGGGCAGGCAGAGCGAAAACGACAATGACCAAAAACTAACCAAACTGATCACATGGACCACAGCCTTGTCTAACTCAATGAGACAATGAGCCATGCCATGTAGAGCCACCCAAGACAGACAGCTCATGGTGGAGAGGTCTGACAAAATGTAGTCCACTGGAGAAGAGAATGGCAAACCACTTCAGTATTCCTGCCTTGTGAACCTCATGTCAGTTCAGTTCAGTCACTCAGTTGTGTCCAAGTCTTTGTGACCCCATGGACTACAGTATGCCAGGCTTCCCTGTCTATCACCAACTTCCAGAGCTTTATCAAACTCATGTCTATCGAGTCAGTGATGCCATCCAACAATCTCATCATCTGCTGTCCCCCTTTCCTCCTGCCTTTAATCATTCCATCATCAGGGCCTTTTCAAATGAGTCAGTTCTTCACAGCAGGTGGCCAAAGTATTGGAGCTCCAGCTTCAGCATCAGTCCTTCCAATGAATATTCAAGGTTGATTTCCTTTAGGATGGACTGGTTGGATCTCCTTGCAGTCCAAGGGACTCTCAAGAGTCTCCTCCAACACCACCGTTCAAAAGCATCAATTCTTCAGTGCTCAGTTTTCTTTATAGTCCAACTCTCACATCCACACTTGACTACCAGAAAAGCCACAGCTTTGACTAAATGGACCTTTGTTGGTAAAATAATGTCTCTGCTTTTTAATATGCTGTCTAGGTTGGTCATAACTTTTCTTCCAAGGAGCAAGTGTCTTTTAATTTCATGGCTGCAGTCACCATCTGCATTGATTTTTGGAGCCCTTCAAAATGAAATCTGTCACTGTTTCCATTGTTTCCCCATCTATTTGCCATGAAGTGATGGGACCAGATGCCATAATCTTAGTTTTCTGAATGTTGAGTTTTAAGCCAAGCTTTTCACTCTCCCCTTTCACTTTCAAGAACCTCTTTAGTTCTTTTTCACTTTCTGCCATAACTGTGGTTTTATCTGCATATCTGTGGTTATTGATATTTCTCCTGGCAATCTTGATACCAGCACATGAACAGTATGAAAAGGCTGACCCCTAGTGATGGATGTTGAATCACTGCCACTGGGTAATTAGTTATCCCATCTCAACCCCAAGTACTCCAGGTAGTCATAGCTCCAAGGCTTATAAGGAACACATATTTTTGTTTTACCTGAAATAATGGCAGTCTCAAAGGAAATATAAAAAATCTTCAGCACTTTGAAGTATTCTATAGCTGCTTTGGTTTTGAAGTAGGTTCACGCTTTTCTGGTGGCTCAGATTGTAAAGAATCTGCCTGTAGTGCAAGGGACTCAGGTTCAATCCCTGGGTTGGGAAGAGCCCCTGGAGAAGGGAATGGCAATCTACTTCAATATTCTGGTCTGGAGAATTCCATGGACAGAAGAGCCTAGCAGCCTATAGTCCTTGGGGTTGCAAACGAGTCAGACACAACTGAGCAACTTTCTCATGCACATAAGTACAAATATTGTTCTTTTCCTGAAATTCCTAGTTTTCACTTTGAAATTTATATTTTAATATATACAGTCATTTCACAAGAGTTTTTAAGGTAAAGACTGTCAAAAGGAACATTTATTATTATTTATTGGAGAGGAGAATGTGAATATTTTAAATAGATACTTTGGGAAGCCTGACTTTTTATATATGAGCTGATGCAACTCATATTCACCAGTATCTAGGACAAAATACGTATAGATAGTTTTATTAGGGCTTCCCCTGTGGCTCAGAGGTAAAGAATCTGCCTTCAATGCAGGAGCTGCAGAAGACTCAGTTTCGATCCTTGGATTGAGAAGATCCCCTGGAGAAGGGTATGGCAACCCACTCCAGCATTCTTGCCTGGAGAATCCCCAAGGACAGAGGAGCCTGGCGGGCTACAGTCCATGGGGTCACAAAGAGTCAGACATGACTGAAGCGACTGAGCAGTACAGCAGCAGCCTACTTATATTAAAGCGTAATTGACACATAAATTATATTGGTTTCATGGGTTCAACATATTGATTTGAATTTGTATATATTGAACACTTTCTTTCCTGGTGTTTAGCATGACCTGAATTTCTCCAGCCTCAGTTGTGACTGTGAACAACTTACCAGGACATTGAGAGGAAGGACACTGGAGAAGTTAAAGCATGGTCTCTGGGGTCAGCCTGCCGCTTGCCAGCTCAGTGAGCTTGGACATGCTACTTAACTGCGTGCTTCAGTTTCTCATCTGTAACTTGGGTAGTAATTGTCCTTACCTTTTAGGGATTTTGAGATGTTTAAATACAAAAATGTATTGCCATGTTTATAATAATATCCAGTACTTAACCAACATATACTAAATAAATGGAAGCTATCAATTTTTCCTAAGAAAAACACATTTATCAGATGACTTTTTTAAAAATGGGAAGGTTATTATTTAAAGCATCAAAAAATTTTGCCCTGCAAGTTTAAAGATTTCTACATAACTTCCTACCTTATTGATCAAAATAAGTGACTGTAGTTTCGCCTCTCCTGAAGGTTCAGGTTAGGGTCTTCTTTATGTCATTGATGACAAAACCCTGTGATGAAGAGCAGGCTCATAATTCCCTGAAAGATGGGATTGTTTGGCCCATAGGAAAGAGATTCAGATGGCACTGATTTTCGAGAAGGTAATCTTCCTTCATATTCAGTAGACATGTTTTTATTCTCCTAAGGACATTGAATGCAACATCCTTTACCTGCTGAAGAATACAAGACAGAGCACTCAAAAAATGCGAGTTAATGCAACAGTCTTGATTTTTAAAACAATGCAAATATAAGCAGACTTAGATTCTTGAGGAACAAAATAAAGACGCCAATTTCCAGCTGTCATTAAAAGCTTGGACAATTTTGTTTATTTTTAACTTGAAAATTCTGTGCTGTGAGTTTAAGTTGTGGAATTTTTGTCAAATTATTGCAAGCATACTTTGTCTGAAATGTAAGTATTCTGAATCAATATGATTTTAGCATTGTTACATGCCAAATACAAAGATATTAACTCTAGGGCGATTAGGTAGTAAGTCAGTGCATCACTCAGAAAAAAACAGCTCACATCGGATATTTCAATAGAGTGAAGTAGCTACAAAGCAGTTAAAAAGCTGAAAGCTTAAAAAGAGCAGATGGTGAGGCAATTTAGTAATAAGCAAAGCAGGAAGCTGCTATCAGTTATTGGAGGAGTTGGAGGAACACAAGCCTTGGATCCAGGGTTTCCAGTGAAAATAAGAACCACAGATGAGATCTGGCTACTTCCAGAAATATTCCTGAAGCAGAAAAAGAGCTTGGGTAAGGCCCCCATGCTCTAATCCTGTATGTTTTTCCAATAACTGTCGTTAGTTAACTGGTAAGAAAATAATTGATTAATAGAGGACTGGATTTGAGAGTAAATAGGCAGTGAGCAAAATGAGAGTACAAGGAAAGAGATTACAATATAATAATGACTTTCTCAAGCTCTGTTGCAGGAGAGCCAGGACATGTGTGCTCTGTATGCCCAGAGGCATGTTTTTTGTAATATCCCAAAATTAATACCCCGTGATTACCAGAACAACAGTTTCTTCATTTTCTTTAAGTATGATTGCCATAAAAAGGCATAATTAAATTAGAATAAAACTTGATTACCTTTATTAAATATCAACTCTATTTAACTTGAAAGCAAAATTAAATGTCACTCAACATTTCAAGTAAAGGTAAATATAAAAAAAAAAAGAAAGAATTTTGTTTGCATTCATAAAGTAAGGATATGTTGATGAACTCAGATTATCTTACATTCATATATTCTAGAACCTTGTTGGTAATTAGATATCTGTGCCTTCTAGTGAAAGTGCTCTGTATGCCAAGCACTGTATGCCAAGACAAGAAGCATCGCTAGGTATTTTTTCAATCTATTTTCCTCTTACATTCTGTGAATAGGCTAAGAAAAGGGGGAAAAGATCAAAAAGTAATAAAAAATGTTAATAGAGGAGAAAATCTATTGTAGCCTAATTCATTCAGCTTGGTCATGTTTTCCAAGTCGAGCCCCATTTCGTGCACTTTGCTCTAATGCACTCCCAGTAATTCTGACACTGCTGGTGTTCCCTGTCAACTGATGGGACCATCAAAGCCAAATTTGAACTGCCAGGTGAATTTACTTCTTATTCATTAGAATTCATTGACGTGTTAGTCGCTCAGTCGTGCCCGACTCTTTGTGACACCATGAATTGCAGCCCACCAGGCTCCTCTGGCTTGGGATTCTCCAGGCAAGAATACTGGAGGGGGTAGCCATTTCCTTCTGAGGGGATCTTCCCAACCCAGGGATTGAACCCGGGTCTCCTGTACTGCAGGCAGATTCTTCATTAACTGAGCTATGAGGGAAGCCCTTGTTAGTAAGACAGTCTTCAGGAATTCATGGTGCGTGCATGCGTGCAAAGTCACTTCAGTACTGTCTGACTCTGTGATCCTATGGACAGTAGCCCACCAGGCCTCTCTGTCCATGGGATTCTCCAGGCAAGAACAATGGAGTGGATTGTCTTACCCTCCTCCAGGGGATCTTCCTGACCCAGGGACTGAACCCAGGTCTCCGGCATTGTAGGCAGATTCTTAATAGCACAAGCCATGAAGTCTCTTGAGTCTCCTGCATTGGCAGGTGGGTTCTTTACCACTGTGTGTATGTATGTTAGCCACTCAGACCCCACGCACTGTAACTTGCCAGGCTGCTCTGTCCATGGAATTCTCCAGACAAGAATACTGGAGTGGGTTGCCATTCTCTTCTCCAGGGAATCATCCCTACCCAGGGATTGAACCCAGGTCCCTGCCTTGCAGGCAGATTCTTTACAGTATGAGCCACCAAGGAAGATGTGAAGATCATACATTATATTTATATGTGAAAATCTCCATTAAGTATACAATTCTATACATACATAAATTATCACTGTAATTCATAACTAGAGGAGAAAATATTACGAAATACTAAAGGTGATTCGAATAAGTGTCTCTTGAAATATTATGATGAAAATCCAACTTGATGACATCTTTAAACAATAAGATTACACAGCAGATACAGTCCAACCATGCTGTACATCAGAGTAAAGATGGACATGACTTCCCATGGGATTTAGAATAGTTTCTAAACATTTACTCTAACTTAACAATCTCTACCTAAACTGGCCCCAGCTACCTTACTAGTATTACCACTGAATATCTTCCCCTGGCTCACAGTTTTTAAAGGGTCCTTTACGCTAGTCTTTAAAAGTATAATGTATGGCAAAACCAATACGGTATTGTAAAGTAAAATAAAGTAAAAATAAAATTAAAAAAAAATAAAAAAATAATAAAGACTGAGTAAAATTTAAAAAAATAAAAAATAAAAAAATAAAAGTATAAGCTCGATTCTGCCTTAACAATTCCTTCTGCTGATAAGGCATTTCCCCTGATCTCCTCATGGCCAGCACCTTCTTGTACTTGAATCATTTCCTCAGAGGTTCTGAGTTGACCTCTTACTCTAAAGTAGCTTCTCAAAGTCCTAGTATATTACCTTGCTTATTCTACAGACCACTACTTCATATTCCATTTTTCAATACTTTACATTTCATTTCATCCAGTTAAAGGGGCTTCCCCCTGGCTCAGCTGGTAAAAATCCGCCTGCAATGTGAGTGAAATGGGTTCCATCCCTGGGTTGGGAAGATCCCCTGGAGAAGGGAACAGCTTCCCACTCCGGTATTCTGTCCTCAAGAATTCCACGGACTGTATCTTCCATGAGATGGCAAAGAGTCGGACACGACTGAACGACTTTAACTTTCATCCAATTAAAAGCAGTCTACATTTGAGTGGAAGCCTTGTCTTTCTTCATGATCTGGCATATAGTAGATAATAGCATATGTGAGAATAAACAAATCAATTAATGAATCATAAATAAATAACAAAATAAATATTTTTTTAATACAGAAAGCATCGTCATATTAAGACCAGGGTCATCGGCTAGAGCTCTGTAAGAACCAATTAACATCAGTGGAGTTTCAGTATTGAAAATGAATTCATTAACATAAAAATTCATAATAGTAGTCAAAATTGTACACCTATGGCGGATTCATGTTGATGTATGGCAAAACCAATACAATATTGTAAAGTAAAAAATAATAATAATAATAAAATAAAAAAAAACAAGTCTAAACAAATGAATCTTTCTGTTATCATTTGTACTATACTGAGATGTCTGGAGTAAAATAAAGTGACTAGTCTCATATCTTCATCATTTAATGAGACTGTATCTCAAAATGGGTGCATTTTTAGTATTACTTATAAGATAATATTAATAAAGGCAAAAAATGAAAGATATTATATAGAGAGTTAAGTATCACTTATTTAAAATTGTTAAAATGAACAAACATAGAATTCAGTAAAATTATTTTGAGTTTAAATATCCACAAAATATCCTTTGGGTTAATATAATATTACCTTTGAAACCAAAATTATAAATATATTTTCACCAAATGCATTTGTTATTTTTTGCAAAATTGTTTTGGTTTCAATTTTCAGTAGTTACTTCAAATCCATTTCACCTATAAAAGTCTTACAGTTAGCTTTGCTTTATACACATTCATTTATATTCACATGAAACCTCTCTCTCAAGACTTATTTTCTGTTATTTGCCTTTGTCACAGTCGATGTATGAAATAAGCCATTTAACTGGAAAAAGTGTTTAAACTGAATAAAGATGATGTTGACAATGAGGTGACTTTTGCATGAATATATATTTAAAGTAAAATGACTTTTCCTAAGATTTACAATGAAAACTTTTGTTAAGACAGCTGAGGTCAATATGCTTGACATCAATGTTAGATTGCAGGATTTATGGTGAATTTTACACTCTATATTTTTGCAGTAAATTCAGACCCTGTTGTATCATTTCTGTCTAGTATTTCAACTATGGCTGGCATGTATATAATTTTTAGCTTAATTTTTATAATAAAGAAAAAGGTTCTTCCAAAACAATGTTTACAACCTATCTTTTCCTCTTATTCTATTTTTTTTTTTCTCCAAGGATAGTGGAAAGGAAAGGCTAGAATTTTTTAAAAAGACTTCTACTTTTGTTCTGAAGTTTTCCAATAAGGAAAGTTCACATTTTTAGAAATGAAATCAGCATCTATGATGACTTCTCAAATTTAAACAAGTATCTCTTCAAAGTAATTAATTGAACTAGAACTCCAATTGTGGACATTAAGGGACATAAATTCTATGGGATATTTTCTAAAGCATAGAAATCCATGAGTGAATAAACTTTATAAATACAATTTTGTATCTAACATGGAGAGTCAGTTACACTAATCAGTAAACTAAAGATTTTGAGAAATTCAACTGTAATGGTATCTGATTATCTCATGCATAATCCATTTAATTCAGTTTTTATAAACTCACCTTAATACAGATGTCCTTCATACAGCAACCTAATAATTTTAGGAAATTATACTTTGGCAAACAATCACTGTGATTTTTTTCTAAATCAATTTATGCTTACTTATGTTACAGTGCTTTTGTATTAGGTTTATTTTATGTCTATATTTACTACAATCTATTGTTTTTCCAGTGGTCATGTATGGATGTGAGAATTGGACGGTGAAGAAAGCTGAGCGCCGAAGAATTGATGCTTTTGAACTGTGGTGTTGGAGAAGACTCTTGGGAGTCTCTTGGACTGCAAGGCGATCCAGCCAGTCCATTCTGAAGGAGCTCAGTCCTCCTACTACTACTAAGTCGCTTCAGTCGTGTCCGACTCTGTGCGACCCCATAGACAGCAGCCCACCAGGCTCCCCTGTCCCTGGGATTCTCCAGGCAAGAACACTGGAGTGGGTTGCCATTTCCTTCTCCAATGCGTGAAAGTGAAGTCGTTCAGTCGTGCCTGACTCTTAGCGACCCCGTGGACAGCAGCCTACCAGGCTCCTCTATCCGTGGGATTTTCCAGGCAAGAGTACTGGAGTGGGGTGCCATTGCCTTCTCCAGATCAGTCCTAGGTGTTCTCTGAAAGGAATGATGCTAAAGCTGAAGCTCCAGTACTTTGGCCACCTCATGCAAAGAGCTGACTCATTGGAAAAGACTCTGATGCTGGGAGGGATGGGGGGCAGGAGGAGAAGGGGATGACAGAGGATGAGATGGCTGGATGGCATCACTGACTCGATGGACGTGAGTCTGAGTGAACTCCAGGAGTTGATGATGGACAGGGAGGCCTGGCGTGCTGCAATTCATGGGGTTGCAAAGAGCTGGACACGACTGAGCGATTGAACTGAACTGAACTGATTGTTCCCCTGGTCACTCTAGATAAATGTACATGGGTATCTATTCATTAGAATACCTGTCCCTCTGTCAGGTAAGATTTTTACCAATGTCAGCACACACATGGTGTGCACACATGTTATAAAAACAAACAAACTATGATTTCTGTGATGCCAAGTCAAAATTAGACTGTGATTGTATGGCCCATCTTTGAATAATCCTTTGACTTCAATTGACAGTAAGTGAGACGAAAACTCACCACCCTCTCTCTACTTTAGACAAGAATAGAAAAGAAAGTTGAGTTTCCAGGATAAAGGACAGTAAGTCTATCAATTATGATTCTAATACTTGCAATTCTTTCAGTTATTAGATTTGGACAATTTAGGAGCATATACATATTAGAAGGGTGCTAATTTGGTAGAATAGCTGGTATGGGCATTAGGATAAAATTTAACAAAGCATAGCTGTGAATATTCTGTATAAAAATCAATGATATTATACATGTTTCATTGCCATTCTCCCAAATTATCCCACTCTCTGCCTCTCCCACAGAGTCCAAAAGACTGTCCTATACATCTGTGTCTCTTTTGCTGTCTCACAAACAGGGTTATCATTACCATCTTTCTAAATTCCATATATATGCATTAGTATACTCTATTGGTGTTTTTCTTTCTGGCTTACTTCACTCTGTATAATAGGCTCCAGTCTCATCCACCTCATTAGAACTGATTCAAATGTATTCTTTTTAATGGCTGAGTAACACGTCATTGTGTATGTGTACCACAGCTGGAGGGAGGTGGGATGAGGGTTCAGGATGGGGAACACGTGTATACCCATGGCGGATTCATGTTGATGTATGGCAAAACCAATGCAATATTGTAAAGTAATTAGCCTCCAATTAAAATGAGATGAGTGAGAGAATGTTGGAGACAGAAACCTTTGCCCAAATAATCTGATAGGTTTAAGTGGAGAAATGTGAGAACTGGAATAAGAGGCAGAGGGAGGAACACCTTAGAGACAGGAAGTGAGGAGGAAAAGAAGTGATGAAAGCTGCTCCTTGTGAAATGCAGACGGATTCAAGAGAAAGGGTGAGATTCCCTGGGACAGAGATACAATAAGATGCTTAAAATGTGATCAAAATATTCCCCCCACTTGACCCCTCCTCAAAGAAGCACAACCCAAAACCAACCAGTACTCTAAAATAAATATTTATATTATTTACCTAAAATAATAAGCAAGTGTTGAATGAAAACGCATTGTTTTTAAAGATGCTAACTGACCCACTTCAGAAAAGTGTGAGCATGCTAATTTGCTTCAGTAGTGCCTGACTCTTTGCGACCCCATGGAATGTAGTCCCCAGGCTCCTCTATCCATCGGATTTCCCAGGCAGGAATATTGGAGTGGGTTGCCATGCACTCCTCCAGGGGATCTTCCCAACCCAGGGATCGAACCTGCATCCCTTATGTTTCCAGAATTGGCAACTGGGTTCTTTACCACTACTGCCACGTGGGAAGCCCTGACAAATACAGATTGTAATCACAAAAGTAAACCTGTAAAAGATTGTTACCCTTACTGATTCTCCAGTAACTATAACGTCTTCCTTGAGTTCTAAGAAAAATAATTGATTCTTCATTTATTTTTTATGGTAAATATAAACCCTGTAAGCTAAACTTACTTTTAATGTCTTATAGATGGTGAATCAAAAGAAAAGGAAAAAATACTCACTGGTATGATATCATGGGGAAAAAAAAAAGACTATGAATCTGCTGAAGGTAAGATAGAATATTGCATAAAGCTTACAAAATGTTGAACTTGGATGGAACAAATAAAATATTAAATGTACTGATTATAGAATTTTTGTTTAGTTATGTGAATAAGAGTAAGATTTCCATT
Source organism: Cephalophus harveyi (assembly GCA_006410635.1). Taxonomy (NCBI): domain Eukaryota; kingdom Metazoa; phylum Chordata; class Mammalia; order Artiodactyla; family Bovidae; genus Cephalophus; species Cephalophus harveyi. The sequence continues at coordinate 212,778 of SJYT01020667.1, read as the reverse complement.
TGCTTTATTTGAGTAAGTATAAACTAAGTCACCCAAAACTCAAGCTTTATAAGGTTTTATGAATTCCAAGGATAACCACTTCACAATTTTGTCAAAATCAATTCAGTTCAGTCACTCAGTTGTCTGACACTTTGCAGCCCCATGGATGCAGCATGCTAGGCCTCCCTGTCTATTGCCAACTCCCAGGGTTTACTAAAATGCATGTCCATTGATTCGGTGGTGCCATCCAACCATCTCATCCTCTGTCATCCCCTTCTCCTCCTGCCTTCAATCTTTCCCAACATCAGGGACTTTTCCAATGGGTAAGTTCTTCACATCAGCTGGCCAAAGTATTGGAGTTTCAGCTTCAGCATCAGTCCTTCCAATGAATATTCAGGACCAATTTCCTTGAGGATGGACTGGTTCAGTCGAAGGGATTCTTAAGAGTCTTCTCCAACACCACAGTTCAAAAGCATCAATTCTTTGGTGCTCAGCTTTCTTTATAGCCCAACTCTCCCATGCATACATGACTACTGGAAAAACCATAGCCTTGACTAGATGGACCTTTGGTGAAAAAGTAATGTCTCTGCTTTTTAATATGCTGTCTAGTTTGGTCATAACTTTTCTTCCCAGGAGTAAGCATCTTTTAATTTCATGGCTGCAGTCACCAAATGCAGTGATTTTTGGAGCACCCCCCAAAATAAGGTCTGTCACTGTTTCCACTCTTTCCCATCTATTTGCCATGAAGTGATGGGACCAGATGCCATGATCTTAGTTTTCTGAATGTTGAGTTTTAAGCCAACTTTTTCACTCTCCTCTTTCACTTTCATCAAGAAGCTCTTTTAGTTCTTCTTCACTTTCTGTCATAAGTGTGGTGCCATCTGCATATCTGAGGTTATTGATATTTCTCCTGGCAGTCTTGATTCCAGTTTGTGCTTCATCCAGCCCAACGTTTCTCATGATATACTCTACATTCAAGTTAAATAAGCAGGGTAACAATATATAGCCTTGATGCACTCCTTTCCTTATTTTGAACGAGTCTGTTGTTTCACGTCCAGTTCTTCCTGACCTGCATACAGATTTCTCAAGAGGCAGGTCAGGTGCTCTGGTATTTATTTGTCAAATAAAATAAGACAATTTCACTGGTAGAATGTTAAATGAAATAATCATCATCATAAATAGCTGTATCTCCTCCCAAATATAAAACCACATTAAAATTTAGCATCACTTTACCTTACTAAGCATTTGACTTTGGCATTCATTTATTTAATAACAATTTCTATTGTAGAGATCTTAAACTTCCCCTCTTAGTTATTCATGATATGTGATTACATACTATTTGACTTTAATAGAATTCAATAAATGTTTCTAACTTTAGCTGCTAATAATTCCTGCTTGATTGAGATTCTTTTAAATTGTTTCTGTCTTCTATTAAAAAGTTATCAATATTGAAGGAGTGACTTTCCACAAATATATGCTGCACTTTTTTTCATATAAAAGCACCATTGATCATATAAACTTAGAGGGTCAGTCAAAACAGATTGGACAAGAAAAATGCTTCATAGGATTTCACCTGGGGGGAAGGAGATTCTGAACCAATAATTACTTATGAAAATATTTAAAAGTTTTTTTATAGTTTCCTTTTAAATATTGCTCATTAATTCATCCTTAACATTCTTAACTTCCTGTCAGAGTGCCATGATGTTTAACACAATGTCTGTGTCTTACTATTGAATAACTTTGGGTTCCTTTTATTCTTATGCAGAACAAAATTGTTATTTCAAGTTAGATTACAATGTCAGGACATTAATGTTGAACAATACATATGGCACTGAAAAAAGCTGATGGCCAAATCTGAATATTTAAAAGATGCACTTTAGAGATTTATTAATTTCTTTACATATCATCTTCTTATTCTAACAATGTAATGAAAGAAATATTAATAATTAATAAACATGATATTTCCAATCACTATACAACATTCCCAGTTTTACTGTATCAGGAAAGATTCCTGAAAAGGTAAGAGGTTTGTGTCCGATTTGGGAAAGATTCACTTTGAGAAAAAGAAATTATTCAAAGTCCAAAATGGAGATTTGGTAGGGCAGTAAATGTTAACATCAGGAAGGATAAACACTATCTATCTTACAGTGTCTTTGTAATAAGGAAACAGAGTAAGTCCTAGATATGACTTTGAATAGTCGTTCTTATGTGCTTATTTCAATAGTTTACAAATCTAATTTTCCCTACTGGTTACTTTTGCTAAACTCAATTCCTGCAAGATAAGTAATGAAATAAAGGATAGAGCTAGTACAATAATATAACTGCTCAGGGAATGTCTATAGGAGACCACCTCTGTCACCTCAATCACAAGCAGTGATTGCTCTTATTTCACCTTCACTGCTATTTGTTTTTTGCCAGATGTTTTCCTCAGTCCAGCCTATGTCACTTTGGCTTACACTGAGCTAAGGGAAATATCTCTGATGCTATAACGAGAGGCCTTTATTTACTTTATGGGATTTCAGTTCAGTTCAGTTCAGTCACTCAGTCATGTCCGACTCTTTGCGACCCCATGAATCGCAGCACGCCAGGCCTCCCTGTCCATCACGATCTCCCAGAGTTCACTCAGACTCACGTCCATCGAGTCCGTGATGCCATCCAGCCATCTCATCCTTGGTCGTCCCCTTCTCCTCCTGACCCCAATCCCTCCCAGCATCAGAGTCTTTTCCAATGAGTCCACTCTTCTCATGAGGTGGCCAGAGTACTGGAGTTTCAGCTTTAGCATCATTCCTTCCAAAGAAATCCCAGGGTTGATCTCTTTCAGAATAGACTGGTTGGATCTCCTTGCAGTCCAAGGGACTCTCAAGCGTCTTCTCCAATACCACAGTTCAAAAGCATCAATTCTTCGGCGCTCAGCCTTCTTCACAGTCCAACTCTCACATCCACACATGACCACAGGAAAAACCATAGCCTTGACTAGACGGACCTTAGTCGGCAAAGTAATGTCTCTGCTTTTGAATATACTATCTAGGTTGATCATAGCTTTCCTTCCAAGAATTTACCAAATGATAAATATAACTGGAGTTCTAAATATCCCGAGAATGTTTCATGGGTGCATGCTAAGTTGCTTCAGTCATGTCTGACTCTGTGCAACCCCATGAACTGTAGCCCACCAGACTCCTTGGTCCATGGGCTTCTCCAGGTAAAAATACTGGAGTGGGTTGTCATTTCCCATTCCAGGGACCTTCCTGACCCAGGGATCAAACCCTGTCTCATGTCTCCTGCATTGACAGGCAGGTTCTTTCCACTAGTGTCACCTGGGAAGCCCAGAATGTTTTGGTATTTCTTATTTGTTCAGTAACAGACATTAAGAAGTATATTTTAAATAGAAAAAAAAAAAAGTGTTTCTGTATAAATGCATGCACGACTATGGTACAAAAGGACTGTAAAAAAGCAGGCTTGCAACAAAAGTGAAAACAAAGTTTTGGAGAGTACTGAGGAGAAGACTAACTTATTCTGATCGAAGACAAGGGCAGTATGAAGTATGAATGTCGCTCAGTAGTGTCTGAGTCTTTGTGACACCATGGACTATACATTCCAAGGAATTCTCCAGGCCAGAATACTGGAGTGGGTAGCCTTTCTCTTCTCCAGGGGATCTTCCCAACCCAGGGATCAAACCCAGGTCTCCTGCATTGCAGGTAGATTCTTTACCAGCTGAGCTACAAGGGAAGCCCTTCACTCCAAACGGGTAAAATTTAAGCTAGCTTTAGGAGACAAGTCAGATTTTGACAGATGAAAATGGATGGAAAAGCCTACTAGATATTCTGATATTTAAAATAATTGACAGTGCAACATTTTTGGCAGCTTTTCTTTATTAATATTTTTTTCCCTGAGCTCTAGGCAGAAATTCAGCAATTAATCTTGTGGAGCTAGAGTGAAATAGGCGAGTGTGATTGGAATCATGAAAAGCTCTCTGTGAGGATAAAAGATAAAAAAGACAGAAATGACAAGTCTAAGACCATAAAAGCAATCACTCATCAGAGATTAGAATTACTGAATTTTACACTTTACTGTGTCCAATAGTAGGTGTCACTGGCGTTTTATTTACTTGCCATGATGGTGTCTCAGAAAAAAAAAATACTATAGGATTTTTGTCCTTTATCAAGTATACTACAGTCTAACAAAATACTCTGTTTCTCTGAGGGAATTAAAATAATATTTTAATAATGTTTGTTTATTATTATATCATTAATGAAAAATGCATTCTTGGGAAAAGTCAAAATATCAAGCATTTGTTAAAGTCAGGACAATATTCTCCAGAACTAGTTAAACCATAAATTATATATATATGCAAAGCATGCATTTTTTAAAATTCACTGTTAGTAAAGGCTCAAAATACAATACACATTTTAAAATAAGAACTTGAAAGAAAGCTCTTCTTTTGGAAAATTGTAAGAAAAAGACACAATATAAAGAGCAAGTAAAGACAGTGCTTCACATTTGGGCTACATAGTCATTGTAAAGGGATGCATATATTTGTAACAACTTGGAATAAAAGACACTTCACTACTCTGTAAGTTATAATAAGTAATTATTATCTTTTCATTATTTCCATCCCTAAGAAAGCCTGTCATAAGTCCAGGTCAAGAAGCTGAACTTCACTAAAAAGTAGAAATATCACAAAATAACTAATAAATATGATTCATAAATTTTAAACAAGATCATGTAGATAAGAGATGTATAGTAGAGGTTTCAGAGTCACAGAAAACTTTAGTTAAGGAAGTAAACAAAGTTATAGTGGAAGGTCATGGACTAAATCCAGAAATCATTAATATAAAATCAGAAAGTGTCTTTATTGGCTACAGTCCAAAATGGACTGTCAAAATTCCCATATTCAGACCCAAGAATAGAAAGCAGAAAGTAAATGTTAAATGGGTAATACTGATTGTTATAATGGAGGGTTAAAGGATAGTACACTAACTGTTTTAAGTAGAACATTCTAATTTACTAAATTCAGAGAGATGTCCATTGTCAGAAGAACTTTGTAAAGAAACCAACGAATGAAGCAGAGAAAAACTTCAGAATAGCCCTTACTTGCTAACACAAGAGTGAAGTGATTTGGGATCACAACTGAAGTTTGAGTAAGTGTAGGAAGAATCCATTCGACATTGGTGTGTGTAATGGCCACCCTGGTTGTCAAAAATCTTATTTTATCATTTTAAAATTTTTAAAATTCATATTTAAAAGACATGCAAAGACTCCCATTTTGAGGTAGACCTACAGAATATTACAGAATGGATTTTTGCAATGAATAAAGAATGAGATTATAATCGGGGACAGTAGTAGACAAGAATCTGTATCTTGTATAAGCTGTAAATTTGATCTCTGTGCTGTCCCATCACTCTTGCATATAACTCAACAGAAGTGCATATATTTGTTCAACAAAAAATATATTAAAAATGTTCAAGCATAATAAATTGTAAAATCTAAAACTGGAACCACCGCAGTGTATCTGAAGTTCAGTAGAATAGCTATATTGTGAAGTATTCACCAATGGGACATTTTTCCAATCATACTTTGAGGTTGCAATGTATGAAAATGTGCAAGGAAACATACTAGCAAGTTTAGAGCATCATTTTTATCATAGAACCAACAAAAACCAAACAAGATGTCCACAGTAATAAAATGGAAAATTTGTAGAATGTCTATATAATAAAATATTATGTAACCACAATTAGGAACAGACCAAAGCTATAGGAAACAACCCAATGAATTGTAAAAGTCTTACTACTACTAACTCGCTTCAGTCGTGTCCGACTCTTTGTGACCCCATAGACGGCAGCCCACCAGGCTCCCCCGACCTTGGGATTCTCCAGGCAAGAACACTGGAGTGGGTTGCCATTTCCTTCTCCAATGCATGAAAGTGAAAAGTGAAAGTAAGTCGTTCAGTCGTGTCCGACTCTTCGCAACCCCATGGACTGCAGCCTACCAGGCTCCCCTGTCCATGGGATTTTCCAGGCAAGAGTACTGGAGTGGGGTGCCATCGCCTCCTCCAGTAAAAGCCTTAAGGTTTAGTAAAAAATTAAATACTTTATGTTTCCACTTGCATAATTCTATAATAGTTAAGATGTAACCCTATTATAAAATATAGAGAAAAACAAGGAAGTGGTTTCTTTAAAAGTCAAATAGTACTTGTGAAAAATACTTAGGTATATAACCCCAAAATTTAACATATGGTCATGAGAAAGAAAACACCACTTCAACTAGTATATAAATAACAGTATCTGTATTCATGCCAAAAATAACTACAGACAATGGTATGGTTTCTAGTAGGCAGAATTCTAGTGGAAAGAGAATCCTGGCATAGTGACAAGCCACGTTCTAGGATACTTTACAGGTTTCTAGTTCAGTACGGAAAGAGTTCTTTGTGCATGCATGCTGTCTCTTCAGTTATGTCCAACTCATTGACATCCTATGAACTGTAGCCCTCCAGGCTCCTCTGGCCATAGGATTCTCCAAGGCAAGAATACTGGAGTGGGTTGCCATGCCCTCCCCAGGGAATATTCCCTACCCAGGGATCGAACTCAGGTCTCCCACACTGTAGGTGGATCCTTTACAGAAGAAGCCACAAAGTCTCGTAAGTCTCCTATATTGGAAGGTGGGCTCTTTACCACTAGCTGGGAAGCTGTATTTAACTGAACAAGAGGAATTGAATTATTGCATTTCTACCCTTAAATCTTGGGCTTTCACAGTCTCTTGATTTGAAATCTGTAGTCCTTTGACTGTAACAATTGACTTCTTGAAGACAATTCAAAACAACTGAAGACCTTCAAATTCTTAGGAATTCTGGGCTTTTTAGTTTTTGTTTTTTACTTTAACATGGAGTCTGAGAGTGCACGCTTCCTGGGTGGCACCAGTGGTAAAGGGCCTGCCCGCCAATGCAGAAGCTGGTCCATTCCCTGGGTAAGGAAGAACCCTGGAAAAGGAAATGGCAACCCACTCCAGTTTTCTTGCCTAAAGAATCCCATGGACAGAGGAGTCTGGCAGGCTACAATCCATAGGGCTGCAAACAGTCCAACACCAGGAAAGCGACTTAGCATGAATGCATCCTATTAAATGACCACAGCATACATTTTAGTTTTCATTTTAAATTTCTATTTTTGTACCTATATATTCATGTATTTAATTTTCTTTTTTGAAATTAACATGGTAAATTTGATCAGTGACAAGTCAAGGTAGATAAAATTTATAATTTTCACAAGTGATAACTTGAGAGAAACGATGATTTTATATTTCTGTTAAATAATAAGCCATGATGATTCATGAGAGAATTTTTTTCCTATTCTAAGGATTTTTTAAGGCAAGATAATGCTTGAATATGATTTCTGAAATCTGGAGAGGATATCAAAAAAGAATGAAAATCAGACATATAGTGATTTTTAAACATCATTCAGAACCTACAACTCATATGCAGTGCCTGCAGTAAGACTGACTGACAACATTGCTCTTCATTTAAAGGTCACTCTCAATCATATGCCGTTTCATGCAAATCTTTGCTCCACTCTTAGTTTTATCTCTCCAGCAGCAAATGACTGTACTTTTTCTTTGCTAATTAGTCAGAGAGAGAAAGAGAGAGCAAGTTAGCACCCGTTTATTTTTGGAATATGTCATTTTATGCCAGATGCTTCTTGAGATTTGTACCACAAACATCTGAAATTTAATTAGAACATTCATCCTTTAGATTGTGTCACTGTGATTTGCCCCCTTGTTCATTTCATATGCTATGTATCTGACACATGAAAAGGAAAAAAATCATTTTGGTAGTGCAAATACAACTCTGTTGCCATTTAGAGGTATGGGATAGAAGATACCGGGGAGATAATTGGCTGAACAAATGCTTCCCTTTAGAGGGTAAACAGTCAGACTATAGAACTGAAGTGTCCGCTCACCAGACATTAAATTTTCTTACAGTTAGCTGGTGATTACAGCATATGTAGTCATGATTCATTACAACATGGCAGTCTTAGGGAATTGTTCATGTTCACATCTCTCAGTGACTTAAATGTAATTGCTACAGAAGAAAGTAACAACAGAAAATAGTCTTTGAATAATTAAGAAAATCTTAATATTTCACATCACAGAAGCAGCTTGTTTTATGACCAAGATCCTTTGGAATCTATTTAATGATGTTTCAAGTCCCTGCAGTCTTGGGAAGTTTGATCACAATTGAAACCATCAGTTCAGTTCAGTCGCTCAGTCGTGTCCGACTCTTTGCGACCCCATGAATTGCAGCACGCCAAGCCTCCCTGTTTATCACCATCTCCCGGAGTTCACTCAGACTCACGTCCATCGAGTCCGTGATGCCATCCAGCCATCTCATCCTCGGTCGTCCCCTTCTCCTCCTGCCCCCAATCCCTCCCAGCATCAGAGTCTTTTCCAATAAGTCAACTCTTCGCATGAGGTGGCCAAAGTATTGGAGTTTCAGCTTTAGCATCATTCCTTCCAAAGAAATCCCAGGGTTGATCTCCTTCAGAATGGACTGGTTGGATCTCCTTGCAGTCCAAGGGATTCTCAAGAGTCTTCTCCAACACCACAGTTCAAAAGCATCAATTCTTCGGCACTCAGCCTTCTTCACCGTCCAATTCTCACATCCATACATGACTACTGGAAAAACCATAGCCTCGACTAGACGGACCTTAGTCGGCAAAGTAATGTCTCTGCTTTTGAATATACTGTCTAGGTTGGTCATAACTTTTCTTCCAAGGAGTAAGCATCTTCTAATTTCATGGCTGCAGTCACCGTCTGCAGTGATTTTGGAGCCCCCAAAAATGAAGTCTGACACTGTTTCCACCTGTCTCTTATACACATCTAGATGTGTATAAGAGACAGACTCAATTCCTGCAAGATAAGTAATGAAATAAAGGATAGAGCTAGTACAATAATATAACTGCTCAGGGAATGTCTATAGGAGACCACCTCTGTCACCTCAATCACAAGCAGTGATTGCTCTTATTTCACCTTCACTGCTATTTGTTTTTTGCCAGATGTTTTCCTCAGTCCAGCCTATGTCACTTTGGCTTACACTGAGCTAAGGGAAATATCTCTGATGCTATAACGAGAGGCCTTTATTTACTTTATGGGATTTCAGTTCAGTTCAGTTCAGTCACTCAGTCATGTCCGACTCTTTGCGACCCCATGAATCGCAGCACGCCAGGCCTCCCTGTCCATCACGATCTCCCAGAGTTCACTCAGACTCACGTCCATCGAGTCCGTGATGCCATCCAGCCATCTCATCCTTGGTCGTCCCCTTCTCCTCCTGACCCCAATCCCTCCCAGCATCAGAGTCTTTTATCTAGATAAAGGCTCTTACCTTCACAGCTGAATGAAAGATTTAGGAGAGCCAGCTAGAAGCAAATGGGCTACTTATAGTCCCTTGGGTTAGAGGAAGCCAGGCAAAAATGAGTTAGTCCCAAGGTTACTGAAATTGACTTTTACAAAGTAGCCATAGAAGCAAAACACTGAGATGATTTGTTATCAGAACCAAAAACTGTTGAAAATGTTTAGAAGGGTCATACCTCTGAAATGACAATGAGAAACCTTGTTTCAAGTAGCCATACAAAAGCTACCCCATCTCATTGTCTTGGGGGATTACATGTCATATTAAATGGAATATCTTGGACCACTCTGGGTATTTGATTTATGAGACTATCATGTGCTGAAATAATTGGGAGAATCTCAAGAATATATGGAGGCTTTGGGTAAAACAAATAAAGGAATTCTTCCCTCCTAAGTTATGAACATTAGACTGAACATTCATCATTGTGGGCATCTGCAAATAGATTTCTGAATCACAGGACTACTGCTGCCCTAGCAGGCCTCTTTCCATGTGGGATGGGGAATTTTGTTTAGAGTGAAATTCAAAGAATCCCAGGAATTTTGAGGATTACAAGATTTGAGAAATACAAATATATGGGTATACACCTGTTACTTTCTCATACCTGAAGGAAACAGTATTAATATTAAAATCAAAGAAGGCACCAACTGAGAATCAGCATGATGTTTTCATTGCATGGTAGAATGACTTATAGATTTCTGAATCACAGGACTACTGCTGCCCTAGCAGGCCTGTTTCCATGTGGGATGGGGAATTTTGTTTAGAGTGAAATTCAAAGAATCCCAGGAATTTTGAGGATTACAAGATTTGAGAAATACAAATATATGGGGATACACCTGTTACTTCTCATACCTGAAGGAAACAGTATTAATATTAAAATCAAAGAAGGCACCAACTGAGAATCAGCATGATGTTTTCATTGCATGGTAGAATGACTCTCAGAGTCCATTTCTGAGGAGATGCTAGCTTCTGGGATTACAAAATGATGCTAATTTTCATTTCACTTTTTACATATTCTTTTTACTTTTCTAAGTATTAAACTGTAAAATTGCAATACAAATGTACAGATAAATACACTATCACTGGTATATTTTTGTAAAGGCATTATGCTTTTACATTAGTAGATATATAAGATCAAATTTATATAAATTTGTATAATTTAATTCATAAATTATAAACTTATTTTATACTTATATAATTTAATTTATAAAACTTTATACATTTATATAAATTTATGTAATTTAATTTACAGAGGATGAGATGGTATCAGATACCTGAGATGGTATCTGCATATCTGAGGTTATCGATGTTTTTCCCAACAATCTTGATTCCATCTTGTGCTTCATCCGGCCTGGCATTTCACATGATATACTCCTCATGTAAGTTAAACAAGCAGGGTGACAACATACAACCTTGACCTACTCCTTTCCCTATTTGGAATCAGTCTGTTGTTTCATGTCTGGTTCTATTCAATCAAATATTTGCATTTAAATGCAGTATTTTGCATTTACTATCTTCTTTTTGCTTTAAGAAAAAATTAAGCCATATTGAGGTCTTGGAATATATTAGCATAAAAAGTAAGCAAAAAGTACCATTTATCTTTACATATAATATTTAAAAACTTTAAACCAAGCGAAAAACATGTTTTTTTCAAACAAAATGGAAATTTCTGTTGATAATTTTGTTTGGGTAATTGCAAAGGCATATCATTTTTTATTATCAATTTTAAAAATGGACAGTACTAAATTTAGGTAAATATTTGCTGATTGTGTCTTAAGCTTTGTGAGAACTATACCACATTTATAAGGATGCTTCCATTTTTGTAAAGGCATGAATAATTTCTATAGCATATTTAGCTATAACTGTAAGCTATACCAGGGNTGTTGTGAATAAGATATACCAAAACACTTAATAAGATTAAAAAATTCTAATAATAGTGAAAACATAAAGATATAAATTGTTGAAATCAGAGAAATATTGAGATTTGTTGATAGAAACAATTTATGCTGGTATAGTGTATTTAAAATATTTTATATTCTTTTTCTATTAAATTGAATAATATGTAGATATTAAAATCTAAGGCAATATTTCAAATACCAGATTACAGGATTATGTTTATTTCACATAATTTAATAATCTACATGGATACAAGACCCCTGTAAATAAGAACAAGATAATCTGTGTATTGTCACTGAGAAAGAAAAGAGGCATCAACCAACATTTGCTTACATGGATTTTAGAATAGAACCCCAAGACGAGAGAAGCTCAGGCTGACCCTAGGCCAAATTATACAGGATGTAGTTTGCCTTACTACCTCTCTCACCTTCATTTTTTTTTTAACACTGGAAAGCTGTATAGATGTGTATAAGAGACAGATACCAGGGGTCAAACCTGGGTCTCCCACATTGTGGGCAGCCACCAGGGAATCTCAAATGTAAGCTAAGGGAAATAAAATTATAAAAAGGTATGATTACATTAATAAAGTCAATCAAACATATAAAGTACTATATCACTTCTGTAATTGATAATATCATTAATATTATTTTTATTTAAATACTTTAATAGCTAACTTTATAGAATACAAATGCTATGAGCAATTTATTTTTTTAATCTTTCATTTAAATAGTAGAAAGCAATTTGCGAAAAATCACGGATCAAGATTTATTTCCACAAATAATTTCACAATATGTCTTGTGGATGGTGCCTATGTGACCTGATCACTTTCATTTCTATAACTATATCCTGTACTGTGAGAGCTAAGAAGAGAGACAAAGAGCTAAGTCCTCATAAGAGAGCTAAGTCCTCAAAGAATGTAGCAATTTATTTTAACAGAATTAACCACTATGCCATGAAAAGCAACTATTTAATTTTAAAGGGTTTTTTTTTTTTTTTGGTTAGTTTCCCCAAAAATCTAATAAGGAAATTCGACACTATCATATGATTCAATATCAGGTGACCTATATGTCCCCAGCAACATCTTCATCTCATGATACTCCAGCACTGGCACTTTTGCTGCTGCTGCTGCTGCTAAGTCGCTTCAGTCGTGTCCGACTCTGTGCGACCCCACAGATGGCAGCCCATTGGGTCCGCCACCCCTGGGATTCTCCAGGCAAGAACACTGGAGTGGGTTGCCATTTCCTTCTCCAATGCATGAAAGTGAAAAGTGAAAGTGAAGTCGCTCAGTCGTGTCTGACTCAGCGACCCCATGGACTGCAGCCCACCAGGCTCCTCCATCCATGGGAGTTTCCAGGCAAGAGTACGGAGTGGGGTGCCATTGCCTTCTCCGACTGGCACTTTTAGCACCTACCATTTGATCAGGAAGGGCTTCCCAGGTGCTGCAGTGGAAAGAATCCACCTGCCAATGCAGGAGACTCAGAAAATGTGGGTTCAGTCCCTGGGTCAGGAAGATCTGCCACAGGATGAAATGGCTTGCCCATTCCAGTATTCTTGCCTGAAAAATTCCATGGGCAGAGGAGCCTGACGGGCTACAGTTCTTGGGGTCACAAAGAGTCGGACATAACCAGCATGCATAAATTTGATCAAAGCTTCTTACCCAAGTGTTGTCTGGATGGTTTTAATAAAAGTTGAGGGACAGCAGCTACAATGTCATAGTCAAAAAATGTCTATGGTTGCTGAAGAAGAAGAAATTTTTGTTATAAAAATTCTCATTCCTTTTCTAATGAAAAAATACATAAGATTATTTTCACTTTCAGAATTCAATGTAGCAAGACTCCAATAGTATGAGAGCATAAAAATTGTATATTTTGGAATAGTTAATTAAAGTGATATAATTTTCTTTCTTTTTTAATTTTTAAAAATTTTTAATATAAATTTATTTATTTTAATTAATTAATTATTTATTTATTAAATTAATTTACTTTAATTTTTACTTTACAATAAGTCCAGGTTCAATGCATGATACTGGATGCTTGGGGCTGGTGCACTGAGATGACCCAGAGGGATGGTACGGGGAGGAAGGAGGGAGGGGGGTTCAGGATGGGGAACACATGTATACCTGTGGTGGATTCATGTTGATGTATGATATAATTTTCTTTACATGCTTGTGACTAATATTTTAAATAACAAAACAGTCTAATTCATGTCTTCAGCTTTGTTGAGGTATAAGTGGCAAATAAAATTGTAACATACTTAAAGTATACAATGTATATTTGTATACATAAACATAGAGAAGGATCTCAACCATTGAGTTAACATGTCCATCACCTCATGTATATACATTTTTCCTTTTTGGTGAGAACACAAGTCTACTCTCATAAATATTCAACTATACAATATAGTATTACCAACTATGGAGAAGGAAATGGCAACCCACTCCAGTGTTCTTGCCTGGAGAATCCCAGGGACGGGGGAGCCTGGTGGACTGCCGTGTATGGGGTCACACAGAGTCGGACACGACTGAAGTGACTTAGTAGTATTACCAACTATAATCATCATGTTATACATATGATCCTCAAATGCTGTTCATCTTATAGCTGAAAGTGTGTATCCATTTATCAGCCTCTCCTGTTCCCTCTATCCCCAGCATCTTGCAAGCACCATTCTACCGTTTCTATGACTTTTTTTTTTCCCAGAATTCCCATAGAAATAATATCTGTCACACAATATTTGTAGTTCTCTGTCTTACCTCTTTCACTTGGCATAATATCATCAGGGTTCAACCATGTTGGTCCAAATGGCAGAGTTTCCTTCTATTTTAAAACTGAATAATGTTCCACTGTTTACATATAGAAAGCTTTTTATATCCGCAGGCACTTAGATTGTTTTCATACTTGACTATTGTGAATAATGCTGCCATAAACCTGGGGGTACAAATATCTCTTTGAGGTAATTATTTTGTTTTCTCTGGATATATACCCAGAAGTGGGATAGTTCGATCATATGGTAGTTTTATCTTTAATTTTGCCAGGTATCTTTATACCATTCATTCCCACTAACAGTGTACAAGGGTTCCTTTTTCTCCACATCCTCATCAGCATTGATTATCACTTGTCTTTTTGTTAATAGTCATACTAACAAGTGTGAGGTGATGTCTCATTTTGGTATTGATTTGCATTTACCTGAGGATTAGTGATGTTGAGCTTTTTTTTTTTTTTTTCATGTACCTATATGTCTTCTTTGGAAAAGCATCTATTCAAACCCTCTGCTCATTTTAAATGATTTGTTATTTTGCTATTAACTTGTTTGAGTTCCTTGTATATCTTGGATATAAATTCCTTATCAGATATTTGGTTTTCAAGTATTTTCTACCATTTTTATGTTAACTTTGCATTTCATTCATGGTTTTATTTCTTATGCAGAAACTTTTGAGTTTGATGTAGTGCCACTTGTTTATTTCTCTATGTTACTTTTCCTTTTTGTGTCTAACCAAAAAAATCATTACCAAAACTATGTTGGCTTTGGTGGAAACCTCTTGTTGTAATAGGACAGAGTATTCAAAAATAAGTTTGTTATATATCAGTCCTATAGATGACACATGTCTAGAATTTCCATATTTCTTCTGAAATTTATAAATAATTTTCATGAGCTTAAATAGCTATATTCAGTTCAGTTCAGTTCAGTTCAGTTGCTCAGTCGTGTCCGACTCTTTGCGACCCCATGAATCGCAGCACGCCAGGCCTCCCTGTCCATCACCATCTCCCGGAGTTCACTCAGACTCACGTCCATTGAGTCCGTGATGCCATCCAGCCATCTCATCCTCGGTCGTCCCCTTCTCCTCCTGCCCCCAATCCCTCCCAGCATCAGAGTCTTTTCCAATGAGTCAACTCTTCGCATGAGGTGGCCAAAGTACTGGAGTTTCAGCTTCAGCATATGTTAATTTTTATATTATTAACATATTTAAATAATTTGAACTCTAGCTTATTCTTCTTACTGTTTCTTCATTCTTTGAGCATCAGTTACCTAATATCGATAATGTGATTTATGACAGTGCTCTCCTCAAAGGATTACATAGTAATTTATATAGAAAATTAATTTATTTAAATAGTTATGTATACTGTTATATAATAAATATGAACAGGTTTAGGTTATACTTCCATAACCATTATTTTTATTTTTGATTAATTTCCACATACGTTTTCTAAGATGCAAAGAACTTTAGGTTTTTTTAAATACCCTAAAATTCATCTAGTACTAGAATCACCTGGGAAGCTATAGACCCTGGAATAAATTTTTAAAAACTAAAAAAGCAGAGCATAGTAATAGTTTTTGATGTATAACTATTAGACAATATAAATGGGATCGTCTGTGGTGCACACTAAAAATGTGGTCTTCTTAACTATACCATAGATCCCTCTAGAGTTCCTAGGAGATACTGATTCTACATTTTCTAAGAAACTCTCCAGCTGATTCTTGCTGCTGCTGCTGCTAAGTCACTTCAGTCGTGTCCGACTCTGTGTGACCCCATAGACGACAGCCCACCAGGCTCCCCTGTCCCTGGGATTCTCCAGGCAAGAACACTGGAGTGGGTTGCCATTTCCTTCTCCAATGCATGAAAGTGAAAAGTGAAAGGGAAGTCGCTCAGTTGTGTCTGACTCTTTGCGACCCCATGGACTGCAGCCCACCAGGCTCCTCTGTCCATGGGATTTTCCAGGCAAGAGTACTGGAGTGGGGTGCCATTGACTTAAATTGACAATCAACATAAAATAGACTAATCAAGCTGTAAAAGATATGTTGTAAGAAATGAGATGTCATCATAGGTGTGGGGAGACAGCAAATTAGCCACTATGGTGTGTTCAGGCTCTCTCGCCCCACATTTTGTAAATAATGATTATGTAACAGCTGAGATCACTAACAGCACTGCACATGCGTCACGAGGTACTGGCTTGGTCACCAGCTGCTGGTGCAATACCCCGGTATGAGCTTCACCATGAAAGCCCTGGCTGCTTCTGCACTGGAGCTACATTGAAGAGACATCATGGTTATGTTATACAAGGCTAGTTTATGGCTATGTTATAGCTATATTACGGCTATAATATAGCTATATTATGCTATGTTATAGCTATGTTACTGGAGAAGAAAATGGCAACCCACTCCAGTACTCTTGCCTGGAAACTCCCATAAACGGAGGAGCCTGGTAGGCTGCAGTCCGTGGGCTCGCTAAGAGTTGGACAAGACTGAGCGACTTCACTTTCACTTTTCACTTTCATTCATTGGAGAAGGAAATGGCAACCCACTCCAGTGTTCTTGCCTGGAGAATCCCAGGGACGGGGGAGCCTGGTGAGCTGCCGTCTATGGGGTCGCACAGAGTCGGACATGACTGAAGCGACTTAGCAGCATAGCTATGTTATGTTATAGCTATGCTATGTTGTGGCTATGTTATGCTACAGCTATGTTGTGTTGTGGCTGCTTCTATGGCTACAGTACCAGCCAGGAAAGAATAAATGTGTCTGCAGTTCCTATAGCTCCTCAGGTCTTCCAGCCTCTTAGCTCACACCTTGCCTACCCTGGGTTCAGCGAATATCATGAACAGCAAGACAGTTGGTGTCAAGAACAGGATCAGCAATACAATGGGGAAAAGATTAAAGAGTATTGCATAGGCAAGTATTCAATAGAGGACAGAGTATATGATTTGTTTCTTATAAGAGTACATAGCATTTGCAGAAAAAAACATTTTTTTTTTCCATTTGTAAAGACTAAAATGCAGAAATAGGGATTTCTTGATTATGGGAACTAGTATGTTGGGATAGAAACATTTGAGTTTAAAGTCATTGTGTTCTGGGGACATAGATGATTCTCAGTAAATCTTTGTAATTTGAATAAGTTAATAAGACCTTAAGTGAGGGACTAAGGAGTTCAGAGGCGTTCTCTGAAATAAACAATAGTAGTCATTTGTTTCAAATACTTTCTATAAAACCATTTGTTTTTCTTTCCCTCCATGTAAAATACAGCTCTCAATAGGAATAGTCTCACAAATAACAGAGTAGTAAATTCAGGCTCAGATAAATTAAAGTAACTGACTTGACATCCTGTAGCTACTCAGTGAACCCAGATTTTCTTCCTTCCTTTGGACATTGCCTCTTCACATCATAAAATAATCTCTACAGTGGGACAGCATCCTGTGCAAAGTAAATTTAATGCTATAGTAGTCAACTCTATCTGGTTCTTTGTGAATCTTATTTTCTAAATGAAATTGCTTATGTTCCTTTAGAATACATATTTTTCTACAGGAATTAGTTTCTATTTTCTCGGTAAAGAAAGGTCTAGTTATTTCAGTAAAGGTTGTATTTATTTTGTTGTATAAATATAACAAATACTACTTGCTGTTTTTGTAAGTTTCTTCTGGAAGTTTCAAGTCTCTACATATAACCATGACATTGTTTTTAAAAGTGGAAAAACTTCTTTTATCTTTCCAAAGCTCACCTAGTTGATCCTAAGCCTGCACTAACCAGCAATCTATAATTATTTTCATGATTGGTTTGCTCAGAAGCCTAGAAAATTACTCTGAGGTGATAATAGTTAATGAGTACAACATATTAACCAATACTTAATGCTTATTTTCAAAAATGAGATTGTGATTTCAATTTAGGTTACAATCACCAGGTCTACACATCACTGAATCATCATTAACATAATCTGCACTGATAGCCTCAAGGGTATTAAGACATTTCTAAACTGAGACTTAAGAGTCAGAAATAAAGTCTAAAATTCTCATATCTCATAAAGTCTAAAATTCTCATATCTCAAAACTGCAATTTTAAGAAATAAGAGGGGTTTACAAACTATTGTCAAGCTGTAACTTTGTAATTTAGTCTACTTTATTGGTTCTCAAATTTTTTCCCATCATTTTTCAATAATTCTTAAGTTTTTTTCCAGGTAAGTTATAGAGTAGTTCTTATTAAAAAGCAGAAATAAGGAAGGAAGAAGAGAAGGAAGGAAGGAGGGAGGGAAAAAGTGAGGGAGAGAGGAACGAAGGGAAAAAT
Organism: Cephalophus harveyi; assembly: GCA_006410635.1. Lineage (NCBI taxonomy): Eukaryota > Metazoa > Chordata > Mammalia > Artiodactyla > Bovidae > Cephalophus > Cephalophus harveyi. The sequence continues at coordinate 194,469 of SJYT01020667.1, read as the reverse complement.
ACTAATGTATTTTTTACAGTATTCAAAAGGCTGAGTCATCTGGACCATTAATAACTTCTAACTATCAGTTCCTCTTATTTCCTTGTGGCTCAGCTGGGAAAGAATCTACCTGCAATGTGGGAGACCTGGGTTCGATCCCTGGGTTGGGAAGATCCCCTGGAGAAGGGAAAGGCTACCCACTCCAGTATTCTGGCCTGGAGAATTCCATGGAATCCATGGGGTTACAAAGAGTCAGACACAACTGAGCAACTTAAAAAAAAAAAAAAAAATCAGTTCCTCTTTACAACTTAGATGAGTCCTAAAGAATTCACACCTCAAAAAGTAAACAGAATTGAATTGTTATATTCTAATTCTTCAAAACACAGTAAAAAAAAAAAATGATGCTTCTAATTGCTGGAATACATTGCAGAGATTGTCGTATTTTTTTTTTTTCTGTAAATGTATATGGAATTAAATTTGGAACCATAGCTAAATTACGTGAAAGATTTTACCTCATGCATTGAGGGCAAGGAAATATGTGCATATTGTATTATTTCTTGTTTCTAATCATGCCACAAAAAAATCAAACTATCTCAAAGTTTAAGGCTATTGACTAATTTGGAATATATGATATATAAATATTTCAAGAATATAGTGATTTCATGAACAATAAAAATTATGAACACAACCTAAGACTCATACAATTTTTCACTTTAAAAATATTTTGGTGAAAGTATATGGTGAATTTTTCAATTGTTTCTCAGTCATGATTGTCTATGTGAATATGTATTCAGACACTGGTGTGCAAAATCTGTACCCATAACCAGGAAATAAGGTAGAAATTGAGGTATTTCAGTAATCAAATACTGAGCAAAGCATAACATACAAATGATTTCTTCAGATGTTGTGAATAAGATATACCAAAACACTTAATAAGATTAAAAAATTCTAATAATAGTGAAAACATAAAGATATAAATTGTTGAAATCAGAGAAATATTGAGATTTGTTGATAGAAACAATTTATGCTGGTATAGTGTATTTAAAATATTTTATATTCTTTTTCTATTAAATTGAATAATATGTAGATATTAAAATCTAAGGCAATATTTCAAATACCAGATTACAGGATTATGTTTATTTCACATAATTTAATAATCTACATGGATACAAGACCCCTGTAAATAAGAACAAGATAATCTGTGTATTGTCACTGAGAAAGAAAAGAGGCATCAACCAACATTTGCTTACATGGATTTTAGAATAGAACCCCAAGACGAGAGAAGCTCAGGCTGACCCTAGGCCAAATTATACAGGATGTAGTTTGCCTTACTACCTCTCTCACCTTCATTTTTTTTTTAACACTGGAAAGCTGTATGTAACACAAAATTTCCATCTTATACATTTAAGTGTAAAATTCAGTGACACTGAAGATGATATTCACAATCTTGTGCCACCATCATCACTATTTCAAGAATTTTATCCCACCAAAAAGAAAGTTGCACGCACTAGAAAATAATTCTCCATTTCCTGTACTCTTAGCTCCTGACAACCTCTAAATTCCTATTTCTTTAGATTCATGGATCCAATTTCCAGTGTGAAGAAGGGGTTTCCTCTCCTCACAGTGTAACAAGATAATCCAAACCTGATTCTCTGATACCAGGTGGAAACCCTACAATTTTGCTCAGTTCTCTTGCTGCTTACCTGGGCAACCTATCAGGCATGACAGGTTAAGGGTTCAGTACAAGACTGTCCACTCCCCCACACACACCACTTCAGACACCAGTCCCCAGTGCCAGTTACCCCTGTGCCTTTGACTTGTGGGCTCCAGATCAGAGGTTCTAACAACATTCTCTTTGGACTTCAGACTCCAACTGCAAACCCACCATGTCACCTGTACTAGCCAAATAGCTATAAATCGAAACTTCCCATAACATCTCCCTTGGGTTTGATTAATGTGCTAGAGTGAAGAGGAAAAGTTAAAATCTTACATAACCTCCTTCTCCTTCTGCCTCTGTAACTCAGCTTGCCCCTTGCAAAGTCTAAATCACATAGGTCACCTAGTCTCAGAAAGTGGGGACTTGCAATATTAGAAACTGGAGCTTATCTCACTCACCCTTGTCCTGCTCTTTGCAATCACCCAGCCCCTGCAAACCTGCTTAATCATGCCTGTCCAGGTCAGACATCCCCCTCCCCATCATGACTGCTGTTCCTTTGCATGAAATCTCTCAGTTTAAACCATCCTATTAAGAGCTAGTGTTGCCCACTACAGTCTGTCTATTAAAACTCTGTAATCCCTTTGTTTGGGGCTCAGAGCTTGAAGTGTTAACTCCTCTGGGCCCGCCGGCATAATAAACCTGAGTTTTTCAACTCTCCAAGTATGGTGCTTGGTTTCTGCAACAAGAACACCTTACAGACTCAGAGAAACACTTTACTTACTAAAATATTAGTTTATTATAAAATATAGATTATATTTTACATAAATATAAAAGAATATAACACAATAATCAGCTGGAAGAGATACAAAAGGTGAAGTAAATGGGAAGAACCACGGAAATTCCATGCTCCACTTTTCCCAAATCATCACCTGTTCAGCAACCTGGAAGCTCTCTGAATTCTGCTATTTGCATTTCTATTGAAGCTTCATTACGTAAGCATAACTCATTAAATCATTAGCCACTGATCCAGGCTCCAGCCTCTCTCACCTGAGGAAGGGCAGTGCAGGACTGAAAATTCCAATCCTCAAATCATAGGGCTCTGGCGATCAGATTCCATCCTTAGGTGAGGTCCAAAAGTGACCTTACTAACATAGCAAAGTACCGCTTTGTTGCTTTTCACATTTAGGACATTCCAAGGACTTGGACATGCTGAGTGACTAACTTTCTTTTTTCAAGTATTTTAAGGGCTCTGTGTTCTAATGGAAGACAAAATATATATTTCTTATTAGAGATTGTGATCATATAATGAATTTGCTATTGTAGATATTTCCTATAAATAGAAACTATATTTTTCTTAACTTTCCATTTTCCTTCCTTTTCGTTCAGTCACTTAGGTCCACATTCAATAATAGTTGATAAAATCTCCACATGTATAGCGCCTACTCCATCCTACCACCCAAAGATCCAGATTGAAAAATCAATCATTTAACTCTTTTATTTGCCACAAAAGAGTCTGCTTTCACTCAAGTTTTGTGAACTACAGGCCATTGTCTTAAATTAGTGTCCAGTGAATTGAAGAAAAAAAAAAGTGAATTACGTTGTTTCTTCTGTTAGGTAGATAGAATAGGGAAAAGGAGTCCAAAATGGTGGTGGCTAAAAGACAAAGAGGAAAGCCCATGAAAATAGAACAAAAGAAGGTCCTAGGACCAGAGTGAGGACCTCAGGTAAAACAAACAACTCTCCTGGCTGGCCCAATTTACATAGGACAGGCCCAGGGTTAGAAAAACATATACAAAGAGGAGCCAAAGCTAGCTCACTCTCTCTCTCTCTCCCTCTCTCTCTCTCCCTCTCCCGCACCCCCCGTGTTTGTATCAACGTGCCCTCATGCCTCAGAGATGGATTTTCCTGCTATCTTCTAAATAAAATAGAGCTGTAACACTGAGCTGTAACACTGATTTGTCTAAGAGCTATAACACGGTCCTTCTGAGACCTGAGAGCTATAACACGGTCTACCCGAGACCTGAGAGCTCTAACACGGTCTATCCAAGACCTGAGAGCTGTGACGCGCCGAGGGGGCTTTAACGTCTGTCACTCGAAATCTTTGTTGTGATGAGACAAAGACCTGAGGAGCATACACTCACGTGACACTTCCAAAGTTTTTAATTTGCTCAAAATAAACTTATATAGGTCCTTCTAGATGTGCTTGCACCTCAATTCAAGAAATAAATTACTTTCTGTTATTTTTTTTTTTAATTTTGTTGGATGTGTTCATCAGCATAAACAGGATTGATCTAGTCATTTGCTCAATGGCACCAATCCCACTGAGTTTCTGCCTCAAAGGTATAAGCATTGCTCTTACTGGAAGTGTTGATCAGCATGAACAAAAGCAATCTTATTAGCTCTGTCATTGCCCACTTGGGCTTTCCTGGTGGCTCAGCAGCTCAAAAATCTGCCTGCAGTGCAGGAGACCTGGGTTTGATTCCTGGATTGGGAAGATCCCCTGGAGAAAGGAAAAGCTACCCACTCCAGTATTCTGACCTGGAGAATTCCATGGACTGTAGCATCCATGGGGTGGCCAAGAGTCAGACACGACTGAATGACTTTCACATCATAATACCCACTTCAGTGAAGATTGTACTGTCTTGAAAGCTTCATCTTAATATCCCATCAACTGGGCCTAAAGTTAATGGTCTATATCTCAATCTTTTTATGTAGTGACCAATGATGCATAAACTATTGCTGAATGTTAGAAGTAGAATAAGTTCTTCCATTTCAATATGGGGAAAGTCCTAGATTGTTCCTCTTGTTTGACAGATTTCCAGCAATGTTTCCTTGACAATCCTCATTATTCCTAAAAGTTATTTGCATATAGTCTTCAAATACCTCCCTGCTATTTTAATTAGTGGTTTTTGTTCACACAATAAAAACTCAGAATACAGATGTTAGATTCATGCAGTTAATTAATAATAGCTATGATGTGGAGAAAGCAAAATATTTTAAAAGACAAACCTAGAAGATAAACATGTACTGGTAAACAGTGGAACTAATATGGTACTATTGTATAGCTGCCATAAAGCAGTACATTCTTGTGGAAATTATTTCAAACTATCAAAGTTTCAAGATCCTAGATATTCTTATTGCATCTGAAGGCTTAGAATAAAGCTTTGCTTCATGAGTCCTAGATATTTAAGCATTACCAATGAATCTGTCATTTGATATTATTTTTAAAAGTTTATATTGATCCAAAAAGCAACATTGAAAAAAAGGACATGCCCTCTTAACTTTTTTATTCTAAAAAAAGTATGACTCTGAATTGGATTTAATTACTGGAAGATTATTGAACTATTTTCAGAGAGATAAAAAATATTTTTTCAGGGTATGTTGCTTTTGCAATATAATAAACATATCCAGATACTATAATTACAGCCTAAATATTATATATGTATATTAATGTGTATTATGCTAATAAGTAACTGCAAGCAAGCTTTAGTCTCTCGATCGTGTCCAATTCTTTGTGACCCAGTGGAGGCCAGGCTCCTCTGTCCATGAGATTTCCCAGGCAAGAGTGCTGGAGTGAGTTGCCACTCTCTTCTGCAGGAGATCTTCCCTTAGCAAGCCCATTAGCATTTAGTCTACAGTAAAATACACACAGGCCAATCCAATACTTTATAAATTGCTGTCTCTTATACACATCTAGATGTGTATAAGAGACAGCATACCTAGTTTTTAATTCACTGCAGGAAAAAATATGAATATAATTCGTTTTGTTTACTATCACTACTAATATGACATTTATTAAATAACAATTATCATATAAGGTTTATTTCTATTTGCCTTTAATTTAAAAAAAAGTTATATTTGAAAAGTTAACTTAAATGATAGTTTGACTATTCTATCAAAGAAATTCAATATTCACTTAAAAGTCTCAGGAGAGAAGCAGTATAGATTAAGAGTTATATTCTCCAACTTTATAGAGTGTATTCCCTGCTTGTCAAAGCTCAGACTGCTGGAGCCCACTGTCAAAATGTCTCATTCAGTAGATTTGGAGTGGAAACTGAGAGTGTGAATTTTTCCCAAACTGTGAGAGATGCTGATGCTGCTGACCTAGGCTTCAAACTTAATGAACACGGGATTAGTATAATTAAAAGTTTTCCTTTATGAAATGAAAATATCTCCTACCATATCAATAAACAGGCTTCCCTGGTGGCTCAGAGGTTAAAGCGTCTGCCTCCAATGCGTGAGACCCAGGTTCGATCCCTGGGTCGGGAAGATCCCCTGGAGAAGGAAATGGCAATCCACTCCAGTATTCTTGCCTGGAGAATCCCATGGACAGAGAAGCCTAGTAGGTTACAGTCCACGGGGTCGCAAAGAGTCGGACACGACTGAGTGACTTCACCTTCACCATATCAATAAACAAGAAATGTCACAGCCACCAGCGATCTCTGGCTTCTGAATGTGTGTGTGTTAGTCATTCAGCTGTGTTTGACTCTTTGCGACCCCATGGACTGTCGCCTGCCAGGCTGCTCTGTCCATGATATTCTCCCGGCAAGAATACTGTAGTGGGTTGCCATTCCCTTCTCCAGAGGATCTTCCTGGCTCAGGGATCTAACCTGGGTCTCCTGCATTGCAGCCAGTTTCTTTACCATCTGAGATACAAGGGAAGCTGCTGCTGCTGCTGCTAAGTCACTTCAGTTGTGTCCAACTCTTAGCGACCCCATGGACCGCAGCCTACCAGGCTCCTCTGTCCATGGGATTTTCCAGGCAAGAGTGCTGGAGTGGGTTGCCATTGCCTTCTCCAACAAGGGAAGCTAGGGCTCCCTAAACTGCAATCCAGCAGTTGCCACCAACCTCCACTATGATTGCTGAGGAGCTCTTGGGAATGTAAGAAGTAGCCATCTGACATTCCTTAAGCTGAAAAATGAAACAGGATTTGGCCCCAAACAGCTGAGGTGCCTATGAAAGCAATGAATTCACTGAGCCCAGAGGCTTGCATCTTCCCATACACAGAATGCTAAGTTCCTTAACTTGATATCTGATCTTTGATGTTCAGACTGCTTTCTCCCTTTGTTGCAAAGTTGTATATAGCCTGACTAGCCCCCTTGGACTGCAAGGAGATCCAACCAGTCCATCCTAAAGGAGATCAGTCCTGGGTGTTCATTGGAAGGACTGATGCTGAAGCTGAAACTCCAATACTTAACTCACTGGAAAAGACCCTGATGCTGGGAAGTATTGAGGGCAGGAAGAGAAGGGGACGACAGAGGATGAGTTGGTTGGATGGCATCACTGACTCAATGGACATGGGTTTGGGTAGACTCCGGGAGTTGGTGATGGACAGGGAGGCCTGGCGTCTGTGGTTCATGGGGTCGCAAAGACTCAGACACAACTGAGCGACTGAACTGACCCCTCTGGCCTCCTTGGAGCAGTTTTCTCAGAAGCACTGAGATGCTGTCTCGTGGTCTCTGAGTCCTAAACATCTCTCTCCACCAGATAAAATAACTCTCTCAGGTTGTGACTGTATTTTTTAGTTGACACCTTCACACTTTATAATGAAAACGTTTTTGTTTTCAGAATAAGTCATTTTAATGTTGGGGTCTATTCCCAGGTGGCTCAGTGGTACAGGTTCCGTCTGCTAAGGCAGGAGATGCAGGAGACACAAGTTTGTTTCCTGTGTCTGGAAGATCCCCTGGAGAAGGAGATGGCAACCCGCTCCAGGATTATAACCTGGGAAAGCCCATGTACAGAAGAGCCTGATGGGCTACATGTTAGATGCAACTGAGCACACATACATTTTAACACTAGACATTAATCTAGAATTATAGTATCTGTGTCTGTAATCTCTGTGCCAGATGAAATTTATATTAGACAGGGAATCCTAACTAGTTTGGTATTTGAAAATGTTGAAGGAATTTAGGTTTCTCTTGTCACTCAAATTTTGAAATAAATGCATTTAGTATTTGATCATGAAATTCTTTGATATTTATGAGGAATAACAGATACATGAAAATTCAGATCATCCAAACCATTGTATTCGTTAGGGTCCACAGGGGCTCATAGTGTATTATTTAAAAATGGCCCATTGTGGCGGCCTGACAAACGAGGGATGACGTCACAGTGGCCACATGGCCCTGGCGGCCCCCTGTTTCTTAGCCAAGGCAATATCCTGTTTTTCCCTGCTGGTGCCAGCTTCTCAAGACTATGTGATCACCTGACTGAGAGACCCCTCTGACTACATGATCACAAGACCCCAGCTGTGGGCTAAAGATAATCTAAGGCCCCTCCCTTTGGGACACAATTTCCCATGGATAGGGTATAAGAAGGGTTGGCTTCAAAGGTAGAGCACTGATTTTCTCTCCAAAGTCAGTCACTTTCTTTCTTCCTATAATAAATCTTTCTCGGCCTGAATGCCCGGCTCACTGCCTTTTCCTCTGCCCTCGCCTTACAGTGTTTAAGGCTGATATTTCTTCAAAAATACTCTAAGTCTTCTTAGTCGGTCCTGATGACTTTTGCTGCTGTGGTACCACACTGGCTCATGTGCTTCATCTTTAGTGAGAGCTTGTTCTTACTGAGAGCTCTTAGACACTTGCAAGAAACATCATCTGAAAACGAGAAAGGAAGGAAAAAGAAGAAAGGAAGATTGATTTCTCATAAAACACAGAATATGTAGAAAATGCAGCATCAGTTAAAACTCACACCTAAAAATCAAACACCCTTGAAGTGCTTTTCATTCGGTGGCTACCATCTTGGCAACATTCAAGCAGAGCTGGCTTCATGGACATGTGACATGTACAGTCACACAGGGCCGCCTGCTCTGAAGGCCTTTGTGATTGGTTGGATGATCTACCTGCTTTGCATTGGAACTCTTAATAATTTATTAAAAAGGGCTCCATATTTTCCTTTCGTACTGTAACCTGCTCTACATTCAGGTAATAAAATTAATTCAAATATTATGTTTACATTTCTCCCAACATAAACTTATACTTGGTAAGCATATGTCTAAAAGTTTAAGCAATAACTCTTGGTATATTCATTTAAAGTCACAAATGCTTCTAAGCCTATCTACACATAGAAAATGTACTAAGTACAACAAAATAATTATTATGGAAAAGAACTAAACTTGCAGAAAAACAAAGTGAGCGTGTGTGCAGTGAGAACAGATTCGCAAAGAAATTAATCAAAGAGAAAGAGCTTGAGCCCAAGGACTTGCAGCCTTTGGAGGGCACTCCATCCCTGCCAGGGAAAGGAAATCAGATTCTTGTTGAGCAAACTAGGTTGTGTGTGTGTGTGTGTGTGTGTGTGTGTGCTCAGCCCCTCAGTTGTGTCTGACTCTTTGAGACCCCATGAACTATAACTTGCCATGCTCTTCTGTCCAAGTGATTTTCCAAGCAAGAATACTGGAGTGGGTTGCCATTTCTTCCTCCAGGGGATTCTCCCAACCCAGGGATCAAACCCCCATCTCTTCTCCTGAGTCTCCTGCATTGGCAGGCAGATTTCTTTACCACTGTGCCACCTAGCAAGCCCATTAGCATTTAGTCTACAGTAAAATACACACAGGCCAATCCAATACTTTATAAATTGAGCTTGGAGAGGTTTCTGGCCTGTACGAGCATAGATAAAATCCTCCCAAAATTCAAATCTACATAATCCATGTGGGCATGGCTTCTATTAGGAAGTCCTTGTTAATTATTAAATTGATGCATATTTTTGCCACCCACAGGAAAAAAAATTTAGCTAATCAGATTGCACAAATAATCAACATCAAGAGACAATTCAAAAAACATTTGTGCTATTTTCAAAGGATAACCATAAGAGAATGTCTCCATGTAGGACAGGGAGGCAGAGTGGACAGATTTAAACAGATATTTTGCTTAAATTATAGTGTGATTTCAAGTCTCAGGAAAGCAAAATGTCTAACACTTTCAATAACTTATCCTTTGTTTGAGGGGCTTAAACATGAATTAACCAAGGAAGAAAGTTTTCTAAAATAGAAACTTGTTTCTCCTGTTCAGGAAGGAATTATTATCATTAAAAATATGTAAATACAATATACTGAATTAAAATTACTCTAGAATTTGAATAGAAAAACTATAATCAATGAGCAGCATAAAAGAAAAGTTATTCTACAAAACATCCTACATTCTTATGTACATAAAAGATTTACAAATAATCTTTACAAATAAGATTCTAAAACTTCTAAGTTTTAGGCAATATTCGTGCAAAAAAATAATTACACTAATTCATCTATATTATTGTTTCCTTGAATCACGAGACTGGAGAGCAGGGTATATAGTTTTTATAAAATTAAGCAAAATGTACTTGAGAGACAAGGGTTTAAATCCTGCCTCTCTCTCTTTGTAGCAGTTGAGTTTGGGAAAATGTTTACATTCTTTGAGTCTCAAATTTTTCATCATTTGCTAATGATAATGGTAGCAAAAATCTCATGGGACTTGTTTGAGAATTAAATGAATTAGTATATATAAAGTGCTTAAAATGGTGTCTGGTATTTGGTAAAAAAAAAAAAAGGTATTATTATTGTTTTATTATTATCATAATATAGCAGGCCTTCAGACTAACATAACAATCATGAAAGGCCACCCAGAGGAAGTGATTTTTGAAACTGAAAGTTAAATCACCCAACAAATGCTATATGTATGTGTAGTATAACATATGTTGCTTGATTGATCTTATATATAAGACTTTTAGAAAACAGAATCTGTGCTTGAGTTGCCTTTGCATTACTAATGCGAACTTCCATCTCCAAAAATAGTGCTAAATTGAAATTCCCATATGACTGCAACTATCTGCATCCTTGTTTCCAAGTAATATAGAAAGGCTATTTCCTTCCCAAGTGGCTCAGTGGTAAAGGATCCACCTGCCAATGCAGGAGATGCAGGAGGTGCAGGTTAGATCTTTGGGTCTGGAAGAGCCCCTGGAAGATGAAAATGGCAACCCACTTCTGTATTCTTGCCAGAAAAATCCCATGAACAGAGGAGCCTGGTGGGCTACAGTCTATTGGGTTGCAAAGAATCAGACACAACTGAGCACACACACATGGATTCTTTAAGAAAGGATAAAAGAAGAAGTCATTAAGATTTCAGCAAGATGAGGAAATCTGACCAGAGAAGTGAAATTGCAGGTCAGAATCTGTAGATGGGAATGCCTACCCTGAATGCTTGCACTGAGATAGCAATTCAAGTTTCTTAATCCCCTCATCAAAGAAGCTCAAACTAACACTGGGGATCAGGAGAACTAGTTTCTAATCCCCATTTGTACAAGGATATTGTCTTATAACATTTATAGTAATAACTTTCTCTCCACTGTTGAATATGCCTAATAAAGGGATAAATCTCCAACTAGTTAGTTGCCTTGCTTTGTTGTTAGAAAAACGACACCTTTACTCTCTCAGAAGTTACGATCATTTTTTTAAAAATGAAGGAAATGCCATCCAAATATATTTCATCATTTTAAGTGTTATGGGTATAGGAAACCAAGTAAAAGCCATGAAAATTATATAAAAGATATAACTCTAAACATTATGAAATTAGGAGTAAAGTGAATAAAAATGTGATGTCATTTTTGCTTTTTCAATAACAACATTGTGTCTTGGCCAGGATCCAATTAGTGTTAGCCATGATGATAAATATGTTTGCTTGAAATCTCACATCTCCTTCTGATGGCTAAAGGACATTTTGCTTTAGAGTCTACATATATTTCTAAAATCATGTACTTCCTTTTAGTATAGATCATCACCTCTCAAACAAAAAAGAAAAATCTTTCCTATGACTCTTTTGAATATAAATAAGTACCCTGTTTTCAAAAGTTGGAAAAATAAACTCTATAGTTATAAAATAAACATTTGGTACAATGCCTATCAAATTAGGACACATCTAAAAGCTTTGAAATATAGTCCACACATGCACAATGAAATTCTCTTCTGCTCATGTCCATTTTCTTAAAATAAAAACAATATATAGTCACCCAACCCTTAGCAGGCTCTACTGAGATGCCTATCTCTCTGGGGCCCCTGTTAGACTATATCACACTGACAATATAAAACCTCTAGTTATTCACTGTATTTCCAACTTTTAGTACAATAAAAGAAAATGATGAGCATTCATAAGCATTTTATAAATGAATGAATAAAATAAGTGAATGAATGAAAAGTCTATGGGAATTATCTCAATGATGAATTTGCAAATATTGTGCTGAAAACGATGTTCTTAAATAAAAGTCTGATCTCAACTCTGTGGAAAGCTACTAATAATAGAGAATGAGCTTCAGAATTTATTTTAAAGAAAAAAAGTTAAATAATAATATGCATAATGTAATATCCTTATGTTTAAAGAAAGACAAAATAGAAGCAAGCAGTTATATTTGATATTTACTTATAAGATATTTGGAATTATTTCTCAGAATTTGTAGATTTTAAGTTAAACTTTTTACAATAAGAACTTTACAAATGGAAATAAAAGTGTTACCTGAATGTACTCAGTGAGAGCAGTGAGGGATGTCCATGAAAACACACAGATGTCAGGGAAGGAAGTCTACATGGCACAAATGAGCTCCTCAATCAAGATATGTAGAGTTTGATTTAATTTGGGTATATTTCTAAGAAAACACTTTTGCAAACAAATTTAAGCTTCCCTCTATTGCATAGTGACTTTTGTATAATAAGATCACCCCAAGGTTCTTGCCTACTGCTCCCAGACACCATTCTTAAATAGGTTTATTTTTTGTGTGTATTCTGATAAAAATACTTTCCCTCTGCTAAACTTTACCTAATTGCTCTCTTGTGGATTTTTACAAAAGTAGTCATTATATCTCTCTGTAGGCTACAGACACCTCCTAAGAATCACCGATCTTACTTTCTGCACTGGAACCTTGAGATATGACTAGGAGAGTTTTGCATCACAGACTACAAAGTAGACTAGATAATCCAGATAACCAGATGAGAGCACCTACAGATTTTATGTTTTAGGTAACAGAATTAACATTTTTTACAAACTTCACTGAACTGCTGTTTGATCAATTGCCTCTTTATGAAACCAAGTAGTACATTTAACTGAGGGAAAAAAAATGTTCAACTTGATTTACCATGATTTCGGAAGACAGCACAATTTAATGCAGGTTTTCAGTTACATCGGGTCTTACAAGAGCTAATTTGTGCAACTTCATCGACATTGTAAAGCATTGAGCAACCCTTGGCCCTGGAGGAAAAGAGACTTGGAAATAAGCTCTTACATGGACTATAGTTCTTCATTCTATTTTAAAGAAATTTTATATGAAAGAGAGAGACAATGCTTATTGCTCACAGTTTAATGCTTGCTGAAACAAATGAATTCAGTTTATATTGATCCAAACAGAAATTTACTTATTTTGTCTTCTCTGGAATTTCACTCCCCCCAGAAAAAGGAATCATGTTTAAAATAGATTTTTGAGAAAAAAAAATTTTCATATGTTTTCAAAAACATTAATTTAAATGCAATCTAACAGTACAGAAATGCTACTTATCTGACTGGACCATCTGCTCTAAAGCATACTTTTTTGACTTCAAGAATACTATATAATTAAAACATTGAGACTGAGAATCCAAAGGGCTTTTGTTTACATGGATTATATATATTATTATCTACCATATTAGAAATAAAAACCAAGAAATTAAAAGACATTTATTTATTAATTCAATTTAAATAACAATAAAATACATTTGAGGTTAATGTAATGTATCTTTATTTAAAAGTACCATAAAACCGTCTCAAAAAAAAGAGGGGGGAAATTATTTTACAAGTTTGCACATCTCTTTAAAGTCTGGATTAACAGATAACAGCAGGGTTATCATATCTGCTGGTGCATTCCATCTGTTGCCTCCACACAGACGTACCTGGAAGAGTGTTTTAAACAATTTTTAGATAATTGTGGGTATTTTTGCTTGCTTTTACAACAAAATTGTGGTTTTTTAAAGGTTAACTGCAATGTGGAATCTGAATTTGATCAATGTAGTTTTTGTACTCTACTACATGAGTTTGAGCAAGCTCTGGAAGTTGGTGGTGGACAGAGAAGCCTGGCATGCTGCAGTCCATGAGGTCACAAAGAGTCGGACACAACTAAGCGATTGAACTGAATTGATATTAAATTGATTTTTCTGAGATCCAAATTACTCATTTACCCATGTACTAAATCATGGATAACATCCGTGATTATTGGATGTTATTGATCATTTGAAATATACTTGTTCACTGAATTATACAGGTGATCAAAATGTTGACACATTTTATTATACAATATTTGTTATTATCACCAATGACCTCATCAGAAAAGTCTTTGAGACTAAGAACCTCTCAAGTACATGACAATGGATACCAATTTGGGGAAATTCTAATTTTCACTGGAAATGTCCAGTATAATCATTTGGCAACAAATATTGTCAGTTATTGTCCTTGAAGTGGCAATCTCATTTTCCTGATGATTTCAAGAAACTACCTTTTGAACACCCAAGTCTGAATAATTATTGTGTTAGTCTTTATTTTAAATATATCTTATGTTCCATGTCAGTCACTGTTTGAAATAAAAGTATTTTTTCATGAAAAAGAAGCTAGTGTAGCCTCAAACCTCAAACAGTTGCATAAATACTTCTATTCAAGACAAGCGTCATATTTCATTTTGTAACAACTGTACTTAGTCTGTGCTTTCCATTTTATCACACAGAATTTTGAAAGGACGTGTACTCAAGGGTCACCCAAGTGTTACTCTCAAGAACAGTAAAGGGGATAAAAAGGAAGCTTCTAATAAAGCAGAGTCAAAACATGGTAAAATATTATTTCATAAAGTGAAGTTTTCTTTACATCTCACTTCATTACTTTATATGATACCTTTGGTTCCTACTTTGTCAAAATGTGTTTCTCAAACCTAGCTTTATTCAGGGAAATTTAAATTTTTAAATTTTATCAGAATTGCTCAATTGTCCATCATGTTAATGGAATGAATATTTTGTTTCTTAAAGTGATTTAATTTTTCTTTACTTGGACCATAGAATGCAGGTCTGATTTTTATATTAGCCATTTATCACAAATATTATTTAGTCCTCTGGGTTGCATTATATAATATAATTAATATTGTCTTTGCACATTTTAAGACCTGAATGTATGAGATTAAATGTTGAGAATAAGCAAATATTTCTAATTAGCATTAATTTTCCAGCTACCATCAACTGAAGCCAAAATTCACTAAAGAATTTCATCAGTATTCAAAAAAATATCACGTGAATATCTTCACAGTTCTTTCACAATCTATTTGATTAATTGCTTAACTTGAATTCTTTTTAAAGAATAAAATGTATAGAAGTGCTCAGATTTATGCTGAGATAAAATGAATAAAATAATTGTGTAAAAATAAGCATAAGATCATAGTCCACTGCATTAACTGTGTTGAACACAGGGCAATAGAGTCATTTGTTATAACTTTGTTAGTTGGTTCAAAATATCCATTTATGTCATACGATGGTCAGTGTTTCGGTTCACAGAGAATATGAGAAAACTGCAAAATTATATTTTTGAGAAAAAGGAAAGAGTTGAAATCAGATAACGAGTTAGAGAAAAGTTCACAGATAAATTATCCTAGGTAGGAAGTGTAGGTGGAAGAGAGTTGTTTAGTTGCTGAGTCACATTGGACTCTTTTGAGACCCCATAGACTGTAACCGCCAGGCTCCTCTGTCCGTGGGATTTTCCAGGCAAGAATACTGGAGTGGGTTGCCATTTCCTTTTCCAGGGGTGCTTCCATACTCAGGCATCCAACCCTCCTCTCCTGAGTCTTCTGCATTGCCAGCAGATTCTTTACCACCGAGCCACCTGGGAAACCAGGAGGGATGCCAGGATTTGTCCAGTTCTGACGATGGACTGAAAGAAGGTGCTTAGTCACTCAGTCACATCCGACTCTGCAGCCCTCTGGACTGCAGGCTGCCAGGCTCCTTTGTCCACGGAATTCTTCAGGCACGAATACTGGAGTGGGTTGCCATTTCCTTCCCCAGGAGATTTTTCCCAATCCAGGGGTCAATCCCAGGTCTCCTGCGCTGCAGGCAGATTCTTTACCATCTGAGCCACCAGGGAAGCTGCTGCGCTAGGGTTAATAGAAACAAATAGGTGGAAAGTAAGAAAAAAAATGTAATCAGAAAACAATTCAATATTTTTTTCCTCTTAAAAGACTTAAATCACATCAGGTTAAATACAGAATACATTTCTTTGAAGGCATAGCAGCAAGGGCAAGCAGCAACAGAGGTTACTTTAAGCTAATAGTTATAAATAATTTATGATTTTACTGAATTGTTGGCTAGGGAGTTAATTTAAAAGAGTATTTGTCTGTCTGTGCAGTGTTGGTGAGAATCCCCATGGATGAATTTAATAGAAGAAGGTCTCACGGGGAAGCAAATGACTTTATTCACTGCTCCAGCCAATCAGAATACTCCCAACAGCCTGAGCTCTGCCCAAGGCTTACCAGGGAACAGCATAACCATGGTGCAGAATGCTGAGACGTCCTTTTGAGGCGATAATTAGTCATAAAAGTCACATTGGAGGAACAGTAATTAATGATCAGAAAAATACTTTCAGGCTGCTTCATTTGGGAAGGGGAAGCCAAAGCAAGATGCTGGGTTTAGGAACTGTGTGCCAAGTGTTCATCACCCAATATCCAGACTGCATTCTCCTTGGAAGACTTCTGATCATACGAGCCTTAAGCTCTCTAGTCCTCAGGAGTCCCCTTATGTCGTGGTAATGGCATTTTTTCCACTTCTGTCTCCAAGGTAGGTTGCCGGAAACTCTGAGAACTCCAGAAAGTTACCTAAAAGGCAATCATCTCACAAAGATATTTAGTTAAAAACAAAATGTCTAAGGAACAGGGGAAAAAAAATTTTTTTTAATTCTTAACAAGGAAATATAACTAAAGTTACATGGCACCGGCTTTATTAAATGGGAAGAATATGAACCCAAATTCAAAAAGGATACAAATAACAATATGTTGTATCACATGTGATATATATTTATATTATGTTTCTTGTTAAGGAAAAAGTGCACTCCTGGGGCATCTTAAGAGTTTTGTTAAATAAAATTTTTATTTTAATATACAACTTCTGTTCCATAATATCTATTTTTGTGCTATTTTTTCCTTATAATTTAGATCATAAATGACGGGTAAGAGCATCAAGAAACGTAAGAACCATGGGGTCATTTAAGTGTTTGTTGTTGTTGCTCAATCGTGTCTGACTCTTTTGCAACTCCATAGACTGTAGCCTGCCAAATTCCTCGTCCATGGGATTTCCCAGGCAGAAATACTGGAGTGGATTGCTATTTCCTTCTCCAGCTGAATCTTCCCAAATCAGGGACTGAATCCACGCCTTGTCTTCTGCATTGGCAGGTAAGTTCTTTACCACTAAGCCATCTTGGTAGCCCCTAATCCCCAGAAGGCAGGCCTCAGGAGGAGCATGTCATTTTGCTTGTGTGTGTGTATGCTAAGTCGCTTCAGTCATGTCTGATTTTGCGACCCTATGGACTGTAGCCATCCAGGCTCCTCTGTTGCTGTTATTTGCTGTTATTTATTCTTATCCAAATACTGCCTAATGCCCATATATCGCATTCAAGTATCTCAATGGAAAAATATTTACTTATTCCTCTGTAAGTGGTAACTCAGCACTAACCTGTGAAAATAATCTCCATCATCTGCCTTTTGTGTACCACCTACATCCATCAGTAAATCTCTTTGAGATGAATCCTTATTGAACTAGAATGTCACATAATCTTGTAATTCTATATCTATGTTTGGCACCCGTTTCTCATCCCAAGGCTTTACAGATTACATGTATTCATGATTAATGGATTTCCATTAGTACTAAAAGAAAAATATAACATTTTTAAATGGCTCACTAGAGAAGACCATAAATTATAGGATATAAGATGGTTGTCATATTCAAATTCGCAATGGTTCACATATCCTGTGATGGTTTTCCTTGGTGACCCTAACTTAGAGACATTTTGTCTTTTCTCTGAGTGCAGTTTGCATCTCTGGCTTCCAGCATAAACTTAATTACAGATATTTAAATTCTATAGTTGTTCTCTGAGTAAATTATTTCCCCAACAGTGTTTAATCTTCTCGTCGGTAGGACCTATATTATTTTTCCTCTGTTTCCCATGAAGTGCCTAGAATACTACTCAGTAGGTACTTGCAAATGTGGATAGATTTGATTTAGTAACGGCATAAAAGGGAAATTATACAGAATATTGAATCTCTTCAACTGTTAGTTTTCTAGACTTGAATTCTAGCTTGTAACTATAAACATTTTTCCAGAAATCAGAGAATGCATCCTGTTGACATATGCACCCCGTCAGCACCTATCTCAGTGTTCTTGAAGTTAGACTGTAACTTAGATGAAGCCAGGTATGCTGACTATTTTTTAAATTGTTTTTGGAGTATAATTGATTTACCATGTTGTATTTGTTTCAGGGTTATTGCAAAGTAAATCAGTTATATTTATACATGTGTCCATTCTTTTTTTAAAGATTCTTTTCCCATATAGGTCATTACAGAGTAGTGAGCAGCGTTCCCTGTACTGTACAGTAGGTTTTTATTAGGTATCTGTTTTGTATGTAGTAGTATGTACATGTGGAGACGGCAATGGCAACCCACTCCAGTGTTCTTGCCTGGAGAATCCCAGGGACAGGGGAGCCTGGTGGGCTGCTGTCTATGGGATCACACAGAGTTGGACACGACTGAAGTGACTTAGCAGCAGCAGCAGCAGTATGTATATGCAGAGAAGGCAATGGCACCCCACTCCAGTCCTCTTGCCTGTCTATGGGGTCGCACAGAGTCGGACACAACTGAAGTGACTTAGCAGCAGCAGCAGTATGTATATGTCAATACCAACCTCCCAATTTATCCTTCCCCCTTATAGCCTGGTCACTGTAAGTTTGTTTTGTACATTCAAGATTCTGCTTCTGTTTTATAAATAAGTTCATTTGTACCCCATTTTAGATTCCACATGTAAGCGATATCACACATTATTTGTCTTTGACTTCACTTGGTATGACAATTTCTAGGTTCATCCACATTCCTGCAAATGTTATTATTTCATTCTTTTTTATGGCTGAGTAATATCTCATTGTATATATGTACCACACCTTCTTTATCCATTCCTCTATCGACAGATGCTCAGGTTGCTTTTATGTCCTAGCATGGATGTTGACACATTCATTCACCTTTGCAACCTGTCACGTGGTATAAGCCCTACATAAATCCTTATTGAATGAAGAAAGTGAGTTTTATTAGATAATTTCTGAAATGCTTCCTAGTCCACATTCATTTTTTTCCTTGAATTCTTCCTCCCTAATCAAAGGTGAATTCCATAGGCAGTAATGTCCCTTCCATTTTTGCCATAACTGATTGGACCTATGTGCATTTAGTACACAACTAGCCGGCCAGAGTCCCCCGTATTCTTGCTGGAATATTCCTTGGTGGCACTGGAGTACATTACAGCAGTGAAAGCTTGTGGGTGTAGTGAACTGCAGGGCTAGGAGAGCCACATGGTACCATGGCTACAGATAGAGTAACTCTCAAGCATGATGGCTCTGAGGAACAGAGACAGAGAGTGTGTGTGCAGAGAGAGACAGATGGAACAAAGGCCAAGAGGAAGAGAGTTAAGGGGCAAGGATGGAGAAGTTTGCACCAGGCCCCGATGCTGGCCCTGCCTTTAACTACTTGAGAAGTTGGCTCATAGTCTGCCCTGTTTCCATGAATGTGTCCTGAGAGGTAATAAGCTAGTCTTCAGGGTTTCCTGTTATTATATCAGCACAGATATTTTACTAACTTAAGATACTCAATTAAAACTATAATAGAGACTGACTTGAGAAGACATTGAGGGATCTGGGGGCTACCCTAGTGCCTCAGCAATAGAAGAATCCACCTGTGATGCAGGAGATGTGGGTTCCTCCCTGGTTTGGAAAGATCCATTGGAGAAGGCAGTAGCAACCCACTCCAGTATTCTCGCCTGGGAAATCCCATGGACAGAGGAACCTGGCAGTTTGCAGTCCATAGAGTTGCAAGAATGTTCAACATGACTGAGCGATTAAACTACAGCAACAACTGAGGGTATTTTAACTGTTGTGGGACTTGGACTCCAGTTGCAGCTCTACCACAGGCTGAGCGTATCATCTAAGTTTCTCTGCTTGTGAGTAAATGATGCTGAACCAGGTGATTTCCCTTAACCCTCCTATCCCTCAACTTTTGTGATCCTACCATGATACTAGTCACTTTGATAAAAACTATAATGTTCAATTAGCCAAGTATTTTTCAGTTCCCAGATATTTTATCACAAAAGAGAGACTTACTAGATATTCATAGCATTCTTTAGTTTTCACCTAGATGTTTGAAGTTAAATTGGTGTAGTCCCCTTTCAAATTCACTTTTTTATCTCTTCGCATTTACACAGCACGAGACTTTACTTCTTTCATTCTTCTAACATTCATGAACTCAAAATTAAGCTTGAATAGGTTTTTCTAATCCATGTGCATGGAACACCTGTCTTTTTTATATCTACAGAAATCTGTCTCACATGAAAAATTTAATATCACAGTTTTAAATTCTTTCATTCTGAATATGTTAAAGTAGCTTTCCAAACAAAATTTACAAGATTTTCTGAGCATATGTAAGTATAGAAAACTTGGCACAAGGCCTTGTCCCAATCGATACAGACCCAAGGGGTAGAAACTGGCAAGACAGTACATTGCAAAGAACTCAATAAACATTTATCATTACATCTTAGTAACCCTTTCATGTTGACTGCATAAGAGCTTCTCAATTAAATTACAGTAGCTAAAGGTTGGGAAAAAACACACTTTGAAATTTTGAAATTTAATTCATTTGGTTCTTTTCTAAGTCATTCGGTTCTCTTTTTTCTCCTGTTAGTCAGCTATAGACTATGTCTCCTAAGTATACACGAAGTGAAGTATTAGTTGCTCAGTAGTGTCTGACTCTTTACAATCCAATGGACTGTACCCTAACAGGCTTCTCTGTCCTTGCATTTCTCCAGGCAAGAATACTGGAGTGAGTTGCGATTTCTTATTCCAGGGGATCTTCCTGACCCAGGGATTGAACCTGGGTCTCCTGCATTGCAGACAGATTCTTTACAATCTGAGCCACCAGGGAAACCCAACATTATATTTCTGTGACACAACAGCATTAGCTGCCTAAAATGCTTGGAAAAGCCTCTCATAGCTTCATTCAAAATATTAATTTTGTTCATGCAGTTATCACTGTATATTTTTCCAGGAAAACTCCTGTTAAAAAGATGGCAGAATTATCTTTCTGACCCTGAGCCCCTCACTAAAACCACAGCACTAGCTCAATGACCTAATCCATAGCATGCTACCACTCATCTCCACGCCTAGAAACATACAGTCAGTTAACAAACTTACCCAGACATAAGTCTGTTTCTACCTGTTGAGAGCCAAACAGTAGGAGCACTCAGACTCTAAAATAAATAATTCCATGGGTAACAAACACAAGAATGTGGGGAGAGCCAGCTGACTACAGTGTATTAGGAGGAAGACCAAGAGATATGTCAAAATGAGAGTCAAAGAAATCATAGCAAACATGTGCAAAGAACACCAAGCAGTTAAGTTTGGCTCAGTTGTTATTGCATGAAGCAGGAAATAAATCCGGCAACTCAGATTGGTACCAAATTATAGATGGTTGTTGATAGCCAGGCTGAGGAAACGAAAACTCAAACTATACATCAAACACCAACTGACAATGTTTAAGCAGACTTAAAGCCTTAGGATGAGTGACAATATTAACTTCGAATAACATGTCACAATCCTCTACATTGGACATGGGACTGCATGAAAAATTAAGAACAAGGCAAGCATAGTTTCTGCCTTTAAGAGAAAAGCTACCCACACATACAAAGTCAAATAATGAATAAAATAGACCTAAACCCTAAGGCAGAATATGTCAACTTCTATAAGGAAGGATCAAAATGCTTTGGGAGTCTTAACAGCCTCATACATTCTTTGCCTTTTATGTAGGAGTTATTTACCTTGAGCCTTTGGTTGTCTTTCATCAATACATTGATGATTCTCAGCAATAACAATCCTATTTCATATAATCACTATAGCTTCTAAACTTATCGTGCAACCAACACATTACCTTTCACTACTACTGCACTGCAGTTCAGCACCAGTGAAAGTTGAACGTTCATACCACAACCACATGCCACGAACCATCAGGGCTCCATATTCCCAAAGGAATGAGACTTCAACTGCCAACTGATCACTGGATAATCCAGCTTGAAAATCCCTTTATAAACTCACCTTCTTATGCCAATGAAAGTGAAAATGAATAGTTGCTTAGTAATGTTCGAAAGTTATGACCAACCTAGATAGTATATTGAAAAGCAGAGTCATTACTTTGCCAACAAATGTCCATCTAGTCAAGGCTATGGTTTTTCCAGTGGTCATGTATGGATGTGAGAGTTGGACTGAGAAGAAAGCTGAGTGCTGAAGAATTGATGTTTTTGAACTGTGGTGTTGGAGAAGACTCTTGAGAGTCCCTTGGATTGCAAGGACATCCAACCAGTCCATTCTAAAGGAGATCAGTCCCGGGTGTTCATTAGAAGGACTGATGTTGAAGCTGAAACTCCAGTACTTTGGCCACCTCATGCAGAGTTGACTCATTGGAAGACTCTGATGCTGGGAGGGATTGGAGGCAGGAGGAGAAGGGGACGACAGAGGATGAGATGGCTGGATGGCATCACCAACTCAATGAACATGAGTTTGAGTGAACTCTGGGAGTTAGTAATGGACAGGGAGGCCTGACGTGCTGCAATTCATGGGGTCGCAAAGAGTCGGACATGACTGAGTGACTGAACTGAACTGAACGTTTGATTCTTTGTGACCCTATACACTGTAGCCCACCTGGCTCAGAGGAATTCTCCAGGCAAGAATACTAGAATGGATTGCCATTCCCTTTTCCAGAAGATCTTTCCAACTCAGGGATGGAAACTCACCTTCTTATGCCAATAACTGGCACCAATTATCTTTATAAGATTCCCAGGAAATAGTCTGGGGAAGGAAATGGAAACCTACTCCAGTATTCTTGCTGGAGAATTCCATGGAGAGGAGCCTGGCAGCCTACCATCCATGAGGTCACAAAGATTTGGACATGACTGAGTGACTAATACACACACACATGCACACACACACCAGGAAATAAATGCTAGGTCTAAAGTTTGCATGCAAGTGGTTTATAAAGGAGAAAGTAGTTAGTGCTGTAGGACTGGGCAGATAGACTGAACAGTGAGGAACTTTCAGCACAGAATTCAATTGGATATTATGGAAAACTGGAGCTGGGAAGGCACTTGTCCTGTTCAAAATGAGGCCAGAATGCCATGACTTTTTACTCCTACATCAAGTCATTGGATACAGGCTGGCTCCAGTAAGTGAATTTAACTTGGGAAACAGAGCTTCCCTCAGCCAAGGGCAGCTCCTGGAGCAGAACTGGGCTACAAGCACTCAGTAGACAAGACTACCAGCAGCTGTGAGAATTCATGTTCAGTATTTGAAGAAAAGTACATACCAGGATAAAGTCCTCACTCACTTTCAGGACCTTTCCTCTAAATTGGTATTTATTAGTCACTTTGCTAATAGTTAAGCTCATTTACCCCCTTTAAAAACTCTTATGTAGAACCCATATCACTTTTTTACTCCCAAAACTGTCTTGACACAGTGAGATACAAGTTTTTAATCCCCTATTGCCTTCTCTTGATAAAACTGAACATATAGAATGTAAAGAAAATAGCAATTTAATGCCTATGAAAACTCCAACGAAAAATATTAGCTGATTAAGATTTAATGGATTTCTACCATTTGAACATCTCCAGTCAGCACCAATATATTCATTAATAGTACAAAAGATCTTTAGTTTCTCTGTAAGAGGAAAGCAATGTTCAGTACTTAATGTTTCAGTATCTTATTATATTGGGAGGGATCTAACAGCTTAATAAACTTCCATCACCTAATTTAATTTAGCACAACTTGAGAAATTTAATTTACCAAAACCTAGAGAGACTAAAATAGAGAGATATTTCTTGTTGTTGTTGTTCAGTCCCTCTGTTGTCTCCAACTCTTTGCAACATCATGGACTGTACATGCCAAGCTTCCCTGTCCTTCACCATCCCCAGAAGCTTGCTCAAACTCATGTCCATTGAGTCAGTGATGCCATCCAACCATCTTATTCTCTGTCGTCCCCTTCTCCTCCTGCCATAAATCTTTTACAGCATCAGTATTTTCTAATGAGTAGGTTCTTCGTATCAGGTGGTCAAAGTATAGGAGCTTCAGCTTCAGCCTCAGTCCTTCCAAGGAATATTCAGGACTGATTTTCTCTAGGATTAACTAGTTTGATCTCCTTGCAGTCCAAGGGACTCTCAAGAGTCTTCTCCAACACCACAGTTCAAAAGCATCAATTCTTTGGCATTCAGCTTATTTTATGGTCCAAATCTCACATCCATACATGAGTAATGGATAAACCATAGCTTTTACTATATGGACCTTTGTTGGCAAAGTAATGTCTCTGCTTTTTAATACACTGTCTAGTTTTGTCATGGGCTTTCCTGGTGGCTCAGACAGTAAAATATCTGCCTGCAGTGCAGGAGATCTGGGTTTGATCCCCGCATCAGGAAGAACACTTAGAGAAGGAAACGACAACCCACTCAAGTATTTTTGCCTGGAGAATATCATGGACAGTGGAGCCTGGTAGGTCCCCATCTATGGGGTATCAGAGTTGGACTTGACTGAGCGACTAACACTAGGTTTGTCATAGCTTTTCTTCCAAGGAGCAAGCGTCTTTTAATTTCATGTCTGTAGTCATCATCTGCAGTGATTTTGGAGCTCAAGAAAAGAAAGTCTGTCATTGTTTCCATTGTTTCCCCATCTATTTACAATGAAGTGCTGGGCTGGATAGAGCGTAATTATTCTTCAAGTATGCTCAGTTGTATCCAATTGAACCTCAAGGACTGTAGTCTGCCAGTCTCCTCTGTCTATAGGATTTTCCAGGCAGAAATATTGGAGAGGGTTGCCATTTCCTTCTCCAGGGGATCTTCCTGACCCAGGGATTTTGCGGTTATATAGTTTAAAGACAGTCTCATGAGTTCATGGTCTTCAAATTCAAGTTTATTAAAGAAGAGTGATAAAGCTGTGAAAGGACTACACTCAATATGCCAGCAAATTTGGAAAACTCAGCAGTGGCCACAGAACTGGAAAAGCCCAGCTTTCATTTCAATCCTAAAGAAAGGCAATGTCAAAGAATGTTCAAACTATCACAGTTGCACTCATCTCACATGCTAGTAAAGGAATGCTCAAAATTCTCTAAGCCAGGCTTCAACAGTACATGAACTGAGAACTTCTAGATGTTCAAGCTGGATTTAGAAAAGGCAGAAGAACCAGAGATCAAACTGTCAATATCCCTTGGATCATCAAAAAATCAAGAGAATTCCAGAAAAACGTCTACTTCTGCTTCATGGACTACACTAAAGCATTTGACTGTGTGGACCACAACAAACTGTGGAAAATTCTTCAAGAGATGGGAATACCAGAGCACCTTACCTGCCTCCTGATAAATCTGTATGCAGGTCAAGAAGCAATAGTTAGAACCGGACATAAGACAACAGACTGGTTCCAAATTGGGAAAGGAGCATGTCAAGTTTGCATATTGTTGCCCTGTTTACTTAACTTACATGCAGAGTACATCATGTGAAGTGCCATGCTGGATGAAACACAAGCTGGAATCAATATTGCTGGGAAAAACGTCAATAACCTCAGATATGCAGATGACACTACACTTAGGCAGAAAGAAAAGAGGAACTAAAGANACTTACATGCAGAGTACATCATGTGAAGTGCCATGCTGGATGAAACACAAGCTGGAATCAATATTGCTGGGAAAAACGTCAATAACCTCAGATATGCAGATGACACTACACTTAGGCAGAAAGAAAAGAGGAACTAAAGAGTCTCTTGATGAAGGTGAAAAAGAAAAATGAAAAAGCTGGCTTAAAACTCAACAGTCAAAACACACACACACACACACACAAAGATCATGGCATCTGGTCCCATCACTTCATGGCAAATAGATGGGGAAATAATAGATATAGTGACAGATTTTACTTTGGGGGGGGCTCCAAAATCACTGCACATGGTGACTGCAGCCATGCAATTAAAAGATGCTTGCTTCTTGGAAGGGAAATTATGACAAACTAAGACAGTGTGTTAAAAAGCAGAGACATTACTTTGCCAAAAATGGTCTGCATAATTAAAGCTGTATTTTTTTCTGGTAGTCATGTATGGATAAGACAGTTGGACCATAAAGAAGGCTGAGTGCCAAAGAATTGATGCTTTTGAACTGTGGTATTGAAGAAGACTCTTGAGAGTCCCTTGAACTGCAAAGAGACCCAATCAGTCATCCTAGAAGAAATCAGTCCTAAATATTCATGGAAAGGACTGATGCTGAGGCTGAAGCTCCAATACTTTGGCCACCTGATGCAAAGAACTGACTCATTAGAAAATACCCTGAGGCTGGGAAAGATTGAAGGCAGGAGGAGAAGGTGACGACAGGATGAGATGGTTGGATGGCATCACTGACTCAATGGACATTTGTTTGGGCAAGCGCCTGGCTATGGTGAAGGATAGGGAAGCCTGGTGTGCTTATGTGGTAGTAGTCCATGGGGTCCATGGGGTCCATGGGGTCACAAAGAGTTGGACATGACTAAGCAACTGAACAACAATAAATTTCATGGCAGATCAGGAAAACACATGGAGAAATTTTCTTCTCAAAATCAGAAATTAATGACTGTTCATTTAGAAAGGCAGATCATGGTAAAATTTACCAACTTCAGTCATTAATATTCACTTATTGACCACAATGTACAGGATGCTATGGAAAGACAGGTAGCACATGACAGAACACTAGGTCTTTGTTTTAACAAACCTCATTTCATAGAAACAAACTTCATTAGATAGAAAAAAATCATTATTTTTTTTTCCAATCAACATTTGTGGATCAATGCCCAAATGTCAGTCATTGTCTGGGCAATTTAGGTGATACAGAAATAAACAACATTTGACCCCTGAGTCTGAGTTTGTAATTTAATTGGTTTAGCCTGAAAAGTATAAAGCTAATTACCCTAAATGACACAGGGAACTAGGTAGTCTAGAAAATGTGCAAGTGAAATATTAGGCAGAGAAAAGAGTGAGCCAAATTCATCTGAATTTTGAAGTCTTTGGGACATACTTCACAGTTTTTACTTTCATCCATCAGAGAAATTCCTAGATAATAGTTCTCCATATAGAAGCATACAGAGAACCAGGAATGTAACAGACAATGAAGTTGATCACACTTGAGGCATATGGGTCAGTAGCTTATAAAGTCTGTAATCAATACTAGAAATTGAAGTAAATATGCCTAGAAACTAATCCATCAGGGAGTAATGTGAAAATAATGCTTCTTCCAAAGAGAAAGAAAGCTATTGTCTTTAATATTTCTGCATGTATTTGCTTGCTTTATCTCAACTGATAAATGCATGACAGTTTTCAAATGGGTAAAACTACAGTCCATCTGAAACATAGGTCACGGACAGTAGGTGAACCATAAAATCAATCCCTTACATTCAAGGAAGTATTGATTTGTTTAACAAAAAAGGGAAAAATACAATGAGGTCAAAAGTTGAATAGAAAATATACTTCATACTGCTCCTGAAAAATGAGAATACATGAGCTCTGAAACCACAAAGAAAAGCTAATACCAGAGAAATTTCAGGCAATTCAGTCTGAGAAATTCATATCCAGAGTCTGATGATGAGCGAATGATGTTGGTATTCATTTGCTTATTGACTAATTGCTACATTCCAACTTCACAAATATTTATTAGTGCAGGAGAGTATAGATTGCTCTGCTGACTACAGTGTTTTACAAATGGTGAAGTGTAAATTTTAAAGGATGAAATAGATGCATCTGTGAAAAAAGCATGCATATTCATAATATCCTTAAAATGTTGCTTTCATGACTAGTTCAGTTCAGTTCAGTCGCTCAGTCGTGTCCGACTCTATGACCCCATGGACCACAACATGCCAGGCCTCCCTGTCCATTACAAACTCCCGGAGTTTACTCAAACTCATCTTCATTGAGTCAGTGATGTGATCCAACCATCTTATCCTCTGTCATCCCCTTCTCCTCCTGCCTTCAATCTTTCCCAGCATCAGGGTCTTTTCAAGTGAGTCAGCTCTTCGCATCAGGTGGCCAAAGTATTGGAGCTTCAGCTTCAGCATCATTCCTTCCAAAGAAATCCCAGGGTTGATCTCCTTCAGAATGGACTGGTTGGATCTCCTTGCAGCCCAAGGGACTCTCAAGAGTCTTCTCCAACACCACAGTTCAAAAGCATCAATTCTTCCACACTCAGGCTTCTTTATAGTCCAGCTCTCACATCCATACATGACTATTGGAAAAACCATAGCCTTAGACAGCCCTTCAAATGACAAACACAGGCATGTATTCTTTTCTGTTGCCTTAATGCTATTAATTTTGTCTAGAAAGTCAGTCATCACTGACTGAGACATCATTTTGCAGACAAAAGTCTGTATAGTCAAAGCTATGGCTTTTCCAGTAGTCGTGTATGGATGTGAGAGTTGGACCATAAGGAAGGCTGAGGCCCGAAGAATTTATACTTTCAAACTGTGGTGTGGAGAAGACTCTTAAGAGTCCCTTGAATAGCAAGGATAGCAAAGCAGTAAATCCTAAAGGAAATTGACCCTGAATATTCATTGAAAGGATTGATGCTGAAACTGAAGCTCCAATATTTTGGCCACCTGATGCGAAGAGGCCACTCATTGGAAAAGACTCTGAGACTGGAAATGATTGAAGGCCAAAGGAAAAGGAAGTGACAGAGGATGGGACAGTTGGATAACATCACCAACTCTCTGGGTATGAATTTGTGCAAACTTTAAGAGATAGAGGACAGAGGACCCTGGTAGTCTACAGTCCATGTGGTCACAAAGAGTCAGACACAACTTAATGATTGAACAACAACAAGAAAATCAGTCAATATTTCTTTCTTTTTGTTTACTGAGCTTTTATTTAGTTTCCTTTTATTTAGTATATTTAGTCTTGTCTAGCCTGAATAATCAGACCTCCTTCAAATACTGGGCATATTTTAGTTCTTGGGAAAAAATGGAGAGCTCCGGAGTATCCAACATGTTGAAAATCTAAAACCAGTATTTCACATATGAAAAAAAAATCTAAACAAATGATGATGAGATATATATGTATATAGCTGCATCACTTTGCTTTACACCTGAAACTAACAAAGCACTGTGAATCAACTATACTCCAATAATGTTTTATTTCAAAAATTAATAAAATAACAAAAATTTTAAAGCAATATTTATATTTTCTTTCTGAAGCAAAACTATTGGAAAATGCAATGAAAAGGGGATAATTTCAAAAGCAACAAACAAACGTGAAATGAATTGAGCCTGCTTCTGTTACTTTTGGTCTTCCAACCAAATTGACCCATATCCTTATGTTCCTGGTCACATTTTTCTCTCCAAACTTACTGAAACATCAGAGATTCCATTTTGGTCCAAAACTTGAGAGAAAATACCTGAACAGGCACCCAGCCAGAGAATAAAACAGGGTACAAACTGTGCTTCTCACTGAGAGTAGCTCAATTTCTCTGAAAACTTAAAAGCATATGTTTAAGAGGATTTATTCAAGGTTGAATCCCAAGGAAGAAGAGATGTTAGCATCTAAACCACTCAACTCATGTTTGACATTTCTGCAGTATAGAATGATTATCTTTGACTTTAGATTTCACATCTTGATTATAACTTTCACAATGTGACTGTTTGAAAAATTCTCCAAATTAGCAAGTCTTCTCAAACTAATCCAAAACTTCAATACTGTATTGACTTCACTTGAATGTTCTGCTTATAGTCGCTGAATCTCAAATTGGGACCTCAGTTCTAGTTGGAAGTTAACATAAGCTTTACAATAATTATATTACAAGAGCTAAATTAAAAAGCAAACAAAATGTAGATGTCATTAATTTTTCATCGAATTTTTTGTTTATCCTTCCCTCTATTCATTCACATGCACTGGGTTCTAGAGGAAAGCATTCACTCCAATATAGTCAAACGGGGAATCTAATTTCATGCATACAGTTTTGCTTTAAATGCATCTTTTAGAAATCTAAATGTTATGAAAGTTGATTTTCACTGGGTTTTTTGGTGAATTTTTCTTAAAGTCTTCCACAAATTAGTTACAATATTGCTTCTGTTTTATGTTTTGGATTTTTCTCCCAGTGGCATGCAGGATCTTAGCTCCCCAACAAGGGATCAAACCCACACTCCCTGCATTGGGAGGTGAAGCTTTCATCTCTGGACCATTAGGGAAGTCCCTCACAGTTCTTTTTATTATCGAGAGCAAATAACTCCATTCTAAAGTTGCTGTAGACTGTCTATAAGAAGGATCCACTTGCAAAGCCACCCTTTTATGAACAAATACATAGACTTGGCTGTTATTATTAAAGAGGGATCAAAAGTCCTTAGTACCATGAATGAAAGAACAAAATGCACAGATATGTTACATACATAGAAAAATTAGAAGGTATAATGCTCTTAAGCCCTGGTTACTTGAGCAAGAGAAAGTTAACATTGTTCCAACAGATGGTTGGAACAACCAAGGTTGAAGGGTGAGAATATGGAGGGTAAGTAATAAACTATTTTATGAAAAGCAGAAAAATCAATATTCCTTCTAATGATACACTTTCTGAAGTTTCCAGCTACAGAGATGATAGTTACGTAGGGATACAAGTCTTCCTTTTAGATCAAGAGTCTGCCTCACAGAGTGTAAAGTCATGATAAACACAGTGATGAGTTAGTTATTGGTAAGAAAGTCTGGGCTAGAGAATGGCCAAGTTCAGTGGCCCCTGTAACTTTTGCTTCCTCCTTTGAATTCTCAGCTCTAGCCACAATTTCTATCACTTCCAAGAATTTGGAAGATTTTTCTTAGAACCTTCATATATATAGAACTTCTGCTCAATGTTAGCCAAGAATTTATTAAGACCCCACTCAACAGCACCTTTGTGTAACAGAAACCTGAAAGTATTTTCACTGAACAATCTCTTCCTTATTCCAAACTCATGCTTTCTGAAAATTTAGCTCTGTGTGAGGGAGGTGAAGGAATTATATTAATAAGTTCATTTTTTCTATTGTAGTAGAAATTAAGAAAAGAAACTAAATTAAGTTGAAAAATCATCTATGGCTATGTATATCTATGGTTATCTAAGAAAAGTTGGATGTATAGATAGATGAGCCAAGTCTTGGTATTCCTGCAAGCTGTCTGGGATCCACTGCTAGATATCAGTGTCCTCCTCTTGAACATCAACAATTTCACAGAATATCAATGTCAGACAAAGCCACTTTGTGACCATGATGGACACACACACACACAAAAAAAAAAAACATGGATGTTGTCCAAATGGAAAAAAGTACCAAACATCTCCTTATACTGGCTGTTGTTTTTTAACCAGTCACATATAAATTTCAGTTTAGTCTTTCTTTCTTCTAGATAAAGTTTATTAAGATACCTAATCACAACAGTAGCCTCACCTCATGACAGCATGCAATTCATAGCAAAGCCCCACTTCCTTAAACCCTCCCAAGGATCATCCAACTCAAGCCCAAATCCTGTTAAAACCTTCTTGCTGGGACACTCCAGAGTGGCCCATGGTGTGCATTTTCCCTTGTTTCAATTTGTAAGAAACCAACTTGTTCAGCTGCAGGTAAGTTCCTGGTGATCTTTTTGCTGCAGGGCATTGACACAGCTGTTACCCATACAACACACTGCTGTCTTTTTCTTTTCATTCTAGCTGACATGCTGCTACTTTTAACATGCTAAAAATAGAAAATGTATAATCTTTTCACATCGAAACCTGGATCCCAAGCTTCCCCTTGAATGCACACATTATAAGCTGTACAAACAAGAGGTAAAGTGAAACTATAAAACTAAATAATATTAAGGAGAAAAATGTCCACCTTTATCTAGGTTATTTCAAATACAGATTTAATGGGAGGCACATACATAGCCATCTATCATGATCGCCTCTTTCTGTATTTTTGCTCTCCATGTGCCTGGTGGATTTTTAAAAATCAATTACAGTTTTAGTTTCTGAAAAATGATCCCTCTCTGGGGAAACTTTATTGTTGTGCTTGTGATATATATTTTTGTTATTTTTCCTTGAGAGCAAAAGAAAATTACTATATATTATTTAATATGGAATGATTTATTTCTTCACTTCACTAGCCAAAATACTTGGGAATTGAAAGAATTATTCTGCATGTTGCTCTACTAGCCTCCAATAATTTATGTACTTTTTATGCTGAACCAATTGATCAATTTACATATCACTTCATAATTTTTGTTTGCTTCTGAATTTACCATTGTAATGTCCAAAATGATTCATTGCACATACTTTATAAATTGTCACTCCTTTGAAAGAATCTCAAATAAGAGTCAGAGGGGAAAATGATATATTTCATACCTAACAGTTTCCTTTCTGCAGTTCCATATATTCCCACCTACGCTCTGTTGGGCTGTAAACAAATATTCATTAAGTTTCAAACATATGTTGAAATATTATTCTAAATTAGCAATCATGCATTTGAAAAAAAAAAAAAAAGGTGTTACCCAGTCTTATCCTACTCTTTGAGACCGTAAACCACCACAGTCCTCCATGGGATTTTTCAAGTGAGAATAACAGAGTGGGTAGCCATTCCCTTCTCCAGAGGATCTTCTTGACCCAAGGATCAAACCCAGGGCTCCCATATTATGAGCAGATTCTTAACTGTTTGAGCCACCAAATCACATATTTAGCTTTACTGAATTTGATATATCACTTCTATCACTTACATATAACATCACATCAACAATTTACAGTCATTCAGAAGTCAATGAAGCTGGTCCTTGAAACTTTTCAATGGATACATTTGAAACAGAAACACAGAATTTGACATCAGCCAGAATATAGGTAAACCAGAATACGAACACTTAAATTTAAATGGCCATCTATCATGTAGCAAAAAAAAACAAAAAGTGGTCATAATCTCACATTGTTTCACTTTCTAGAAAATATCTTGAATGTAATCAGTGGTTTCCAGTTTCAGTGTGATTACATGGATAACAGGAATGGAGGAACTAGCAATCTTGGCAACAAAACCTTACATGTAATGCTATGGAAGTCAACAGATTTTTAACTATTGTCAGGGATCCTATACAATAAATTAAAAATTGTTAAGGACCACAAAGAACTCTTGGTGATTTATGTTTCAATATTTGCTGCATTAATTATTAAAACTGAGACAAGTATTTTTATTAATTCATTTCAAAATAATAATCCTATGACACATTAACATAAATAACAAGAAATCTATATACTACAAAACAAAAAAATAATAGTCAAAAGAGTAACACAGAGTAATATAATTTCGCATTTTTGAAAATCTCTTTAATACCTGGCAACCAGTCTGCAGCTTTGGTTAGAGTAAATGAAGAAACACATAGATATCTAATAGGCAAGAAAGAATGTTAATAGTCTTTCACGTAATTGTGGATATTTCTTTTGTTACCACACCAAAATTCACAATGACTAGTTGCAATATGAAACCTGAAATCATATCAATTAACTGTTTGCACTCTGCTTCATTAAAATCTATTAGTGGTTTTAAAATAGTGTGCTTTTGGACCTTAAATAGGTCTTTTGCCCATTGAGAGATTCTGTTAACACCATGCAATGATCATTTAGAAATCATGAGATCCTTCAGCTATGCTGACTGTCCAAATATTAACACATTTCTTCATGCAATATCAAAAATCACATTTGTCAACATCACTGGTAATCTCACTAGGAAAGTCCTTAAACTTTTGGAAGCTGATAGTAATCAACATACATTTTCCAAAATTTTAACTACCCTTGAAAGTTCAAATTTTATTATTGGCCTCAAATGCTCTCAGTTATTTTCCTTGAGTAATAGTCTCACCTTATTCATTTTTGAGAAACATCTGTCAAGAATTCAGGTCAGAACAGTCATCGTTTTCTTGTCAGTTCTTTTTTCAGATGAAAGAGTTGTTCCATGAGAAGAGCGTTTAGATTAGTTCACAATTCAAACAAACACACATGTGTTTTTTTTTTTTTTTTTCTGGAGACAACCATCACATTTCAGTAGGCAACAGAATTATATGGTCTGTCCTCTCTGTGTCATCACCCAAAATATTAAAAGGAAGAGTACTTGATAATGAATAAAAATTAAAATTCGAGCGAGTGAGATCTTCCTCAACTGTTATAGGCAACATTTTCCATTACTTCTTTTATATTTGTACTTTTCTATTACAGTGTCCAGGAGTTTATTTACCAAGTTTACCAAGTATGTGTGGAGAAGAAACGGCAACCCATTCTAGTATTCTTGACTGGATAATTACATAGACAGAGGAGCCTGGCAGACTACAGTCCATGGGGTTGCAAAAAATTGGACACAACTAAGCAACTCACAAGAAGCACAAGCTGACTTTTTGCCAACAAAGGTCCGTGTAGTCAAGGCTATGGTTTTTCCTGTGGTCATGTATTGGTGTGAGAGTTGGACTGTGAAGAAAACTGAGCACTGAAGAGTTGATGCTTTAGAACTGTGGTGTTGGAGAAGACTCTTGAGAGTCCCTTGGACTGCAAGGAGATCCAACCAGTCCATTCTGAAGGAGATCAACCCTGGGATTTCCTTGGAAGGAATGATGCTAAAGCTGAAACTCCAGTACTTTGGCCACCTCATGCGAAGAGTTGACTCATTGGAAAAGACTGTGATGCTGGGAGGGATTGGGGGCAGGAGGAGAAGGGGATGACAGAGGATGAGCTGGCTGGATGGCATCACTGACTCGATGGACGTGAGTCTGAGTGAACATCGGGAGTTGGTGATGGACAGGGAGGCCTGGCGTGCTGCGGTTCATGGAATCGCAGAGTTGGACACGACTGAGCGACTGAACTGAACTGAACTGAAGCAACTCACACACACACACCCCCCAAGTATGTGTAGTCTAGTAATCACAGAGGTGCTTACCTTCCTCATAAAATGCTTAGTTTCTCAAGGTTTTAGATAATGTCATTCATGTGTTTGTAGTATAATGTTATTCATATTGATTATATTCTTTGCAGCCTATGATGGAAAAGCTGTATACAATAAGCAAAAACAAGACCAGGAGCTGACTGTGGCTCAGATCATGAACTCCTTATTGCAAAATTCAGATTTAATTGAATAAAGTAGGGAAAATCACTAGACTATTCATGTATGACATAAATTAAATCCCTTACAATTAAACAGTGGAAGTAACAAATAGATTCAAGGGATTATATCTGATAGATAGAGTGCTTGAAGAACTGTTGGCGGAGGATCATAACATTGTATGCTACTGCTGCTAAGTTGCCTCAGTTGTGCCCGACTCTGGGCGACCCCATAGATGGCAGCCCACCAGGCTCCCCCGTCCCTGGAATTCTCCAGGCAAGAACACTGGAGTGGGTTGCCATTTCCTTCTCCAAGACATGAAAGGGAAAAGTGAAAGTGAAGTCGCTCAGTCGTGTCCAACTCCTAGCGACCCCATGGACTGCAGCCCACCAGGCTCCTCCATCCATGGGATTTTCCAGGCAAGAGTACTGGAGTGGGGTGCCACTACCTTCTCCATAACATTGTATAGGAGGCCATAATCAAAACTATCCCCAAGAAGAAGAAATGAAAACCTGCAAAGTGGTTGTCTGAGGAGGTCTTACAAATAGTTGAGAAAAGAAGAGAAGTTAAAGGCAAAGAAGAAAAGGAAAGATATAACCATCTGAATGTAGAGTTCCAAAGAATATCAGGGAGAGGTAAGAAAGCCTTCCTAAGTGATCAATGCAAAGAAATAGAAGAAAACAAGGCTGTATATTGTCACCCTGCTTATTTAACTTATATACAAAGTACATCATGTGAAATTCTGGACTGGGTGAACCACAAGCTGGAATCAAGATTGCTGGGAGAAATATCAATAACCTCAGGCTGCAGATGACACCACCCTCATGGCAGAAAGTGAAGAGGAACTAAAAAGCCTCTCTATGAAAGTGAAAGAGGAGAGTGGAAAAAGTTGGCTTAAAGCTCAACATTCAGAAAACTAAGTTCATGGCATCTGGTCTCATCACTTCATGGCAAATAGATGGGGAAAGAAAGGAAACAGTGGCCGACTTTATTTTCTTGGGCTTCAAAATCACTGCAGATGGTGACTGCAGCCATGAAATTGAAAGATGCTTACTCCTTGGAAGGAAAGTTATGACCAACCTAGACAGCATATTAAAAAGCAGAGACATTGCTTTGCTGACAAAGGTACATATAGTCAAATCTATGGTTTTTCCAGTAGTCAGGTATGGGTGTGAGAATTGGACTATAAAGAAAGCTGAAAAAAAAAAAAAAAAAAGAAAGCTGAGAGCTGAAGAATTGATGCTTTTGAACTGTGGTGTTGGATAAGACTCTTGAGAGTCTCTTGGACTGCAAGGAGATCAAACCAGTCAATTCTAAAGGAAATCAGTCCTGAATATTCATTGAAAGGACTGATGCTGAAGCTGAAGCTCCAATACTTTGGCCAACTGATGCAGAGAACTGACTTATTGGAAAAGACCCTGATGCTGGGAAAGATTGAAGGCAGGAAGAGAAGGGGATAACAGAGAATAAGATGGTTGGATGGCATCACGAAATCAGTGGACATGTGTTTTGGCAAGCTCTGGGAGCTGGTGATGGACAGGAAGTCTGGTGTGCTGCAGTCCATGGGGTTGCAAAGAGTCAGACACAACTGAGTGACTGAATTGAACTGATTCATGTGTTTGTAACTGGCACTTAGCAAATCCTTTGGCTGATACTA
Source organism: Cephalophus harveyi (assembly GCA_006410635.1). Lineage (NCBI taxonomy): Eukaryota > Metazoa > Chordata > Mammalia > Artiodactyla > Bovidae > Cephalophus > Cephalophus harveyi. The sequence continues at coordinate 157,833 of SJYT01020667.1, read as the reverse complement.
AGCCTTTGGAAATGGGAGAAAACAGAAATAAATATGCTTCTATAACAATTTATTAAATGTCATGTAATGAGGACTGCAGATCCTTGTTAAAGCCCATGGAAAAATAGTATAGGAGTTCTTCAGAAAAATTAATAGAACTATCATTTTTATCAAACTCATCTCTGGGTCTGTTTCCAAAGAATTTATATTAGGGTCTTCAAGAAATATCTTCTCATGTTCATTTCAGCATTATTCACAATAGTCAAGATATGGAAACAATCCAAATTTCCACTGACAGTTAAATGTATAAGGGGAAAGTATTATATACATGTAATAGAATCTTAGTATTAAGCCTTACTAAAGAAGGAAACCCTACCATTTGTGACATGGGTGAACCTGGAGGACATAATAAAGAGTAAAATAGACCTGTCACAAAAGGGCAAATACTTCATGATCTCACTTATGTGAGGAATCTAAAATAGCAAAAAAAGTGGAGAGTAGATTGGTGGTTGCCAATTGCTGGGAAGAGGGAAAAATTGAGAATTGTTCAATGGGTATAAAGTTTCATTTATGCAAAACTGAACAATTTCTAGAGATCAGTTATAAACATATTCCCTGTAATTAACAAACCAATATTTTGCACTTAAAAATATTTTTAAGAGGATAGATCACGTTAAGCTTTCTTACTACAAGAAAAAAGGACAACACCATATATGTAATTTACCTCACCATCGTATTAAATAATATATTGCATCTATTTTTTTAAAAGAAAATGAAAATCATTAAACCCACCAAAGGAAAACAAGACATATTTCCTGCTAACTATTTTTGCAAATTTTTGTTAGCAACAAAGATGCTGGAAAAGCATATAATGCTGTCTTTAAAATTCTGAGGGAAATAATCTATTAACCTAGAATTTTATTTGATGATGTTATGATTTAATAGTAAGACATAATATTAATAAACAATATTTTCAGATATAGAGTGACAAGCGATGCTAATAGTTAACAACAACTGCTCTTTTAGATGCAAGTAATTCCCATATAGTTCCTTTTCACTGATGAATAATATCAGGCACAAACGGGTTAAGTAACTTTCCCCAAATAATATAGGTACTAAGTGGCAAGGTAAGAATGTGAAGCCACATATTTTCTAGATGCAGAGTCTGTGTATTTAACATAACACTAAAGAATCTGTTAAAGGATATTTATCAACAATAAGCAAAGTCAATCTGGAGGTAAGCCATTAAGTGCAGGATGATCTGTTGATTTTTGTGGAATGCTTCCATCTAACAATCATCTTGCTGATAAAAATCTTTGTAGCTCAGCATTATATGTCTCATTTCTATAAAATATACTGTATATTTTCCTCTGAGCCTTCAGGGTTCTTGCTTATATTATGTTCTATATGAAAATCTCTGAAAAAAATCTCTGAAAAATGGTACATGAAAGCTGGTCTTTTGAGGACATAAATAACTGTAATAAGACATAGGTCCCTATCTAGCCAGTTTCTGCTTAGAGACATCTTCAGAGGAAGCACACAGATCCTATTTCAGAAACCCTGAGGCATATTGCTGATCTACAAGGTGTGTTTTCTTTAAAAAGTCCAGGCCAAGAGTTTTACCTATTTTATCAGGCAAAGTATTTCCAAAAATCTTCTCTATACCTCATTGCTGTCTGATAGAGAGAAAGTGAAAAAAAAGTGAAAGTGAAAGTCACTCAGTTGTATCCGACTCTTTGTGACACCATGGACTGTATAGTCCATGGAATTCTCCATGCCAGAATACTGAAGTGGGTAGCATTTCCCTTCTCCAGAGGATCTTCCCAACCCAGGGATCGAACTCAGGTCTCCCACATAGCAGGTGGATTCTTTACCAGCTGAGCCACAAGGGAAGCCCAAGAATACTGAAGTAGGTAGCCTATCCCTTCTCCAGCGGATCTTCCTGACCTAGAAATTGAACTGGGGTCTCCTACATTACAGACATATTCTTTACCAACTGAGTTATGGGGGGAAAAGGAAACTTTAAACACATCTAAGAAAATAAACAGACATAAAGACAACACAAAACAAGATATTGACAGGAAGAAGTCCTGGTCCTGGATGGTTTTCCAGTTCTCAGAATCATCCTGCCTTGTAATCCGGCTTCTCTTTCTGCTCCTGGCTTCCAGGAGGTGCTTATGTGCCTATTTAATGTGTGAAAAAGAGATGGGATGATTCAATATTTCACTGGAGAAAAATGAGTGTGGTAGAGTAACTGAAGCAATGGTAGAGTAATTGAAAAAGTAATTGAAGATCAAGAGACTTTTTTAAAAGTTGGGAATAAGGTTGGTTGTGACATGAACGATCCTTTAGAAAAGGAGAGGCTGATGGTTCAGAAAAATGGTAACAGCCAAAGTAGCAAAGCTCTTGAAAAAGTCAGAAGACAATGGGATTGGTCTTTCAGGACTGGACATGCCTCAGTAAGAGAAGATAGCAAAGATGAAGAGAGAAGATGGGTGGGAATACAGGACATACTGATATGTTTTGATCTGCCCAGGAGCCTTTTGATGATGGTGAAAGAGGCAAATGAAAAACCTAGCTTAGAAATCAGCATTCAAAAAAGTAAGATCATGGCATCTAGTCACACCACTTCATGGCAAATAGATGGGGAAAAATTGGCAGCAGTGACATTTTATTTTCTTGGGTTCCAAAATCACTGTGGATGGTGACTGCAGCTATGAAATTAAAAGATGTTTGCTCTTTGGGGGTAAAGTTGACAGCATATTCAAAAGCAGAGATATCACTTTGCCAATAAGTTCAGAATGTCAAAGCTATGGTTTTTCCAGTAGTCATGTGAGGTTGTGAGAGTTAACCCATAAGGAAAGCTGAGCACCGAAGAATTGATGCCTCCAAATTATGGTGCTAGAGAAGACTCCTGAGAGTCCCTTAGACAGTAAGGAGATCAAACCAGTCAATCCTAAAGGAAATCAACCCTGAATTTTCATTGGAAGAATGGATGCTGAAGGTGAATCTCCAAGACTTTGGCCACCTGATGTGAAGAGTCAAGTCATTGGAAAGGACTTTGATGCTGGAAAAGATTTAGGGCAAGAGAAGAGGTCAATAGAAGCTGAGATGGTTGGATGCCATCATTGACCCAATGGAAGTGAATCTGAGCAAAATCTGGGAGGTGGTAAAGGATGGGAAACCTGGCATGATGCAGTCCATGGGGTCACCAAAAGTAGGAAACAACTTAGGAAATGATCAGCCACAGACTCAAGCAGGACTGATGGGAACTACCTGGGTTACCTCTTCTAATACAAAAATTTCTTATTTTCCCTGTTGTTTAAAGATTTTGATCTATAAATAATTGTATAATTATATTCACAGTATGGAAGAGTGTTCAGTGGTGAGATGTTTTTGGTGATGAAGTTACTAGAAAGGATAGACTAATATATGTTGTTTTGATTTTGCATGCACTCAGACTAAGTACAGACTAAGGTCTGTCTAGTCTTTTATAAGTCACTGCTTTGCCCGAAAGCTTCTAAAACCTAGTTTCCTATCGTTAAGTGCCTAGTTATTTCATAATTCCCATAGTTTAAAATATTTCAGTTTGAAATGTATAGTAATGCCATGGGATACTGACTATGACACAATCACTAAGCTCCTTAAAGAAGGAGATCAAATCCTCACCCTAACCTGGCCTGGCCGGGCCTGGGGCGGGGGGTGGTGGGGGGCGGTGAATTTCAAATGCTAAAGCCAAGCCACAAAGAGAAAAGGAGGTCTGAAGCCTTTAAATTTTACACCTTCCTTTTGCCTTACTTACCAAATACCTGGAGTGAATGTGTATTTTTAGCCTAACTTTACACCATAATTATTTCAATTCTGGATCACATCACCACTGTATAACTGTTAATATACTACCAAAAAGAAGTTGAAAAAACATTTCTGGTAAAACGTTTCTTTACACAGGTTGGTGAAACCCTGTAATTTTCAGTGAGATGATTACATGAAGTCCTATCTATAATTTTATTTAATTGTACGTTTTTACTTCATTTTCTCAACCAAGATCCTTTTCTTTTTTTCGCCCTTGTCTCAAAAGGAATACATTGAAACTATCTTCAGCACAATGTTCAAGGATATTTACTTAGTTAACTATTCTCTATTTGTGGCTAAGATTACAGTATTTCAAACAATGAGCAGATAACATGAAACACATTCTAGCAACTATTTCCCATAGTTACAGGTACAGAGAGGACCTCTTTGTTTAAACATGGGCCATTAAAGCATTAGTCATGGTCTACATCAGACACGACTGAAGCAATTTAGCAGCAGCAACAACATATAAGTAAAATTAATCTGGAGAATATATAATAATAAAATTAATATGCTATATGGCAACAAATATTTTTGGGGGCTCCAAAATCACTGCAGATGGTGACTGCAGCCATGAAATTAAAAAACACTTACTCCTTGGAGAAAAGTTATGACCAACCTAGATAGCATATTCAAAAGCAGAGACATTACTTTGCCAACTAAGGCCCGTCTAGTCAAGGCTATGGTTTTTCCTGTGGTCATGTATGGATGTGAGAGTTGGACTGTGAAGAAGGCTGAGTGCCGAAGAATTGATGCTTTGAACTGTGGTGTTGGAGAAGACTCTTGAGAGTCCCTTGGACTGCAAGGAGATCCGACCAGTCCATTCTGAAGGAGATCAGCCCTGGGATTTCTTTGGAAGGAATGATGCTAAAGCTGAAACTCCAGTACTTTGGCCACCTCATGTGAAGAGTTGACTCATTGGAAAAGACTGTGATGCTGGGAGGGATTGGGGGCAGGAGGAGAAGGGGACGACTGAAGATGAGCTGGCTGGATGGCATCACTGACTCGATGGACGAGAATCTGTGTGAACTCCTGGAGTTGGTGATGGACAGGGAAGCCTGGTGTGCTGCGATTCATGGGGTGGCAAAGAGTCGGATACAACTGAGTGACTGAACTGAACTGATGGCAACAAATACAATCTTACATGAGCACATATGCTACATAGATGGAGTGTAACAGATAAGAAGGTGGATTCTGGGACAAATATTTCCTGAGTTTAAATTCAGCTCTGCCAATACTATGTGACTATTCCCAAGTTCTCTAACTTTTCTAACCACTGACTCCTCTTCTGTAAAATGAGGATACCTGAAAGGATTGATTGAGTGCTTAAATTAAAAAGTACAGATAAAGGATGTAAACCAGTGGTTGGCAATTGTGAGCTGTGAGATCCCTGCACAGGTTAGCTTTCCCAATTAAATGTCTGTATCATAGCAATATTACTGATAGCCTATTGGAGAAGGCAATGGCACCCCACTCCAGTACTCTTGCCTGGAAAATCCCAAGGACCGGGGAGCCTGGCAGGCTGTGGTCCATGGGGTCGCTAAGAGTCAGACATGACTGAGCGACTTCACTTTACACATTCTAGCAACTATTTCCCATAGTTACAGGTACAGAGAGGACCTCTTTGTTTAAACATGGGCCATTAAAGCATTAGTCATGGTCTACATCAGACACGACTGAAGCAATTTAGCAGCAGCAACAACATATAAGTAAAATTAATCTGGAGAATATATAATAATAAAATTAATATGCTATATGGCAACAAATATTTTTGGGGGCTCCAAAATCACTGCAGATGGTGACTGCAGCCATGAAATTAAAAAACACTTACTCCTTGGAGAAAAGTTATGACCAACCTAGATAGCATATTCAAAAGCAGAGACATTACTTTGCCAACTAAGGCCCGTCTAGTCAAGGCTATGGTTTTTCCTGTGGTCATGTATGGATGTGAGAGTTGGACTGTGAAGAAGGCTGAGTGCCGAAGAATTGATGCTTTGAACTGTGGTGTTGGAGAAGACTCTTGAGAGTCCCTTGGACTGCAAGGAGATCCGACCAGTCCATTCTGAAGGAGATCAGCCCTGGGATTTCTTTGGAAGGAATGATGCTAAAGCTGAAACTCCAGTACTTTGGCCACCTCATGTGAAGAGTTGACTCATTGGAAAAGACTGTGATGCTGGGAGGGATTGGGGGCAGGAGGAGAAGGGGACGACTGAAGATGAGCTGACTGGATGGCATCACTGACTCGATGGACGAGAATCTGTGTGAACTCCTGGAGTTGGTGATGGACAGGGAAGCCTGGTGTGCTGCGATTCATGGGGTGGCAAAGAGTCGGATACAACTGAGTGACTGAACTGAACTGATGGCAACAAATACAATCTTACATGAGCACATATGCTACATAGATGGAGTGTAACAGATAAGAAGGTGGATTCTGGGACAAATATTTCCTGAGTTTAAATTCAGCTCTGCCAATACTATGTGACTATTCCCAAGTTCTCTAACTTTTCTAACCACTGACTCCTCTTCTGTAAAATGAGGATACCTGAAAGGATTGATTGAGTGCTTAAATTAAAAAGTACAGATAAAGGATGTAAACCAGTGGTTGGCAATTGTGAGCTGTGAGATCCCTGCACAGGTTAGCTTTCCCAATTAAATATCTGTATCATAGCAATATTACTGATAGCCTATTGGAGAAGGCAATGGCACCCCACTCCAGTACTCTTGCCTGGAAAATCCCAAGGACCGGGGAGCCTGGCAGGCTGTGGTCCATGGGGTCGCTAAGAGTCAGACATGACTGAGCGACTTCACTTTCACGCATTGGAGAAGGAAATGACAACCCACTCCAGTGTTCTTGCCTGGAGAATCCCAGGGACGAGGAGCCTGGTGGGCTGTCATCTATGGGGTCTCACAGAGTCAGACTTGACTGACGTGATTTAGCAGCAGCAGCAGATGAAATTATTAAGTGATTTGCTGCTTTTTCTATTATGTCTTCTAGTCCAAATAAAGATAAAGCTATATCCTCAATCTATATTCAGCTAAAAGCCTGAGTATTTCATTCATACAAGTCAAAAATTCTAGAGCTTTTGCTGAAGTTTAATTAATATATCATTTAATTCATGACTTGGTACACTTGTTACTGCAGTGAGCCAACTGGGCAATATATTCATCTTTGCAGGCCCTGTAACTTCGCTCCCAACTTCTCAACTTAAGTCATTGTCGTATGAAGGCATTCATGGTCAGCACGAACAAACAGGCCTGTCTGTGAACTCAGGAAGTTTCATTAACAAAAACACACAGCAAGTCAGCTTTGTCCCAAGGGTAGCTTACTGACCCTTGCTCTATGCACTTGATAAAACAGAAATCTCAAATATTTTAGCACTATTTAAACTTTCCCTTTTTGGTGGCTTCTCCATTGGTTCAGTGGCAAAGAATCCTCCTCCCAATGTAGAAAACTAGTTCAATCTCTGGTCTGGGCAGATCCCCTGGAGAAGGAAATGGTAACCCACTCCAGTATTCTTGCCTGAGAAATCCCTTGGACAGAGGAGCCTGATGGGCTATAGTTCATGGGATCACAAAGAGTCGGACACGACTGAGTATACACACACACAAAACCAAACAAAACACAACCAAACTTTCCTGAGTTTCCAATAAACTCAACTGAGCTACTTGGGTATCATGGTCTGTGAGTATACATACCTAAACTCTGAATTATCTTTCAAACAAAATAAATAACAGTCCAGTATTTCATGTTAAAAAGTACAAAGAGAAGATATGACAGTTGACAAAACTTAAAAACCATGTTTGACTCACCAGTTGAATAAGCTTTGAGTAATTGGAGGAGTTGGGCACATGTATTAACTTTTCTGCATGCCATGTGAAGACAGCACATCATATACATGATGAAGTGAAGTGAAGTGAAGTGAAGTGAAGTGAAGTCGCTCAGTCGTGTCCGACTCTTTGCGACCCCGTGGACTGTAGCCTACCAGGCTCCTCCATCCATGGGATTCTCCAGGCAAGAATACTGGAGCGGGTTGCCATTTCCTTCTCCAGGGGATCTTCTCGATCCAGGGATTGAACCCGGGTGTCCCGCATTGCGGGCAGACTCTTAAAAGTACTATTATGTGCAACTGATCCTTGAACCACAAGGATTTGAACTGCCCAGTTCCACGGAATGGGAGAATTTTTAATCCACGGATGTGTAAACTTGGGGACTTCTCTGGTGTCTCAGATGGTAAAGAATCTGCCTGCGGTGTAGGAGATCTGGGTTCTGTTCCTGAATCAGGAAGATCCCCTGCAGCAGGGAATGACTCTAACTCCAGTATTCTTGCTTGGAAAATTCCATGGGCAGAGGAGCCTAGTGGGCTATATAATCCATGGGGTCATAAAGAGTTGGACATGGGACTAACACTTTTTACTTGGAAAAAGATGAGGAGGAGCTAAGGTAAGGAGAACAGACTATGAATTATACTCAGATCTTCTGCTAGGGGAGTGGGGTGAAGGAAGAAGATGCCCATAAACCCTTTGTGTTGTGCAAGGGTCACCTGAGAATGTTATAAATTCTAAGATAATGGCATGATAAATTCTCAATCTGTGTTCTTAGTCACTCAGTCATGTCCAACTCTTTGTGACTCCATGGACTGTAGCCCGCCAGGCTCCTCTGTCCATGGGAATCCTCCAGGCAAGAATACTGGAGTGGGTTGCCATGCTCTCCTCCAGGGGATCTTCCCAACCCAGGTATCGAACCCACGTCTCCTGCATTGCAGGTGATTTCTTTACCATCTGAGCCAACAGAGAAGCCCATGACAAATGTTTAATAATTAATCAAATATAATGTTTTCTAAAATAAAAAGCAGGTGAATCTGTCTTCAGATTCCTCTTGTCTTCACACCAGATAAAGTGTGAGAAGCAGCACTCCACAGTAATGGTAGTTGTATCTTCACACATATACTACCTTCCACTTTTTTAAAATCTCTGTTGTACTCTTAAAACAACTGATTATCAGATATTTATTAAGTGTATACTTAATATGAATATAATATGTACATGTTGGACACCATGGAAAAATATAAACCTTGATAAGGCAAGTCTAAAATCTGGTTGCCTGAATGAGTTGCTTGTATACTTCGGAGATTAATCCTTGGCCAATTGTTTCATTTGCAGTTATTTTCTCCCTTTCTGAGGGTTTTCTTTTAATCTGGTTTATTGTTTCCTTTGCTGTGCAGAAGCTTTTAAGTTTAATTAACTCTCATTTGTTTACTTTTGTTTTTATTTCCATTATTTCCATACTCTAGGAGGTGAGTCAAAGACCTTGCTGTGATATTTGTCAAAGAGAGTACTATGTTTTCTGCTGAGAGCTTTACAGTTTCTGGCTTTACATGCAAATCTTTCATCTGTTTTGAGTTTATTCTTGTGTGTAGCATTAGAAAGTGTTGACAGTAAGTGGGAACTTGCTGTGTGACACAGAGAGCTCAATCCCGTGCTCTGCGACAACCTAGAGGGGCAGGATGGGGAGGGGGATGGGAAAGGTTTCAGGAAGGAGAAGACACGGTGAAAAAAAAAAGGATTCATGAGTCAAGATGTAAATCTGTGGGCAGGTCTTCAGGGGTTTAAGAGGAAGGGAGCCTTGTCTGAGTGGGGGTTTGTGTGAAGGCATTCACACAATGGGAGTTACAGATTCCTATCACATTGACAGGGGTTTCTTTTAATACTCTTGTATTCAATTAAAAAAAAAAATCTAGTTGGCAAAGCTGAACCAGAGAACATATAGAATTCTGGAAAGTACCTGAGCTTATAGTATCTTTTACACATATACTAACATAGATCAAACCAGTCCATCCTAAAGGAAATCAAGCTGAATACTCATTGGAAGGACTGATGCTTAAGCTGAAGCTGAAGATCCAATACTTTGGCCACCTGATGTGAAGAATCGACTCATTGGGAAAGACCCTGATGCTGGGAAAGATTAAAGGCAGGATGAGAAGAGCTCAACAGAGGATGAGACAGTAGGATGGCATCACCAATGCAATGGGCATGAACTTGGGAAAACTCCAGGAGATGGTGGGAGAGAGGGAGGCCTGGTGTGCTGCAGTCCATGGGGTTGTGAAGAGTTTGGCAGGACCTGGCAACTGAACAACAACAACAAAACTGAACAAAATTCAAGGATGCAGTTAGAAAAATCAGATAAATTGTGTTGAAGTCCAAAGAGTGGGCTGTGGATGAACCAGCATCACCGGAAGCTGTTGAAAATTTTCCCAACATCTTGCTTTACCATCTTTAGCTAGTGCAGAGCCCAGAAAATTAACAGCTTGGATGTTCATTCACCACACTCTTTATTTAATCTAAGAAAATGTTTAAGCAAACATCAAGACTGGGGACATTTTAGGAAAATCCTTAATACTTGTGAAGCCTGTTTTTTGTTTTTTGTTTTTCCCCTCTCTCTTGCAACAGATCACTTACAGCAGCAGTCATAGAAATGCTCAGCTGAAGAATCCTAGATCATTTATAACATTCAGATAAATAAAATGTGCTTTTGAAATCTTACACTACACCTTATAATAGACTCAACTTCGCCTCATCAAATAATGAAAAGAGAAAATGAAACCCTTTCCTTGACAACAATTTGGACTCAGTAAGAATGTACTAAATCAACTGCCCTGGGACAGAGGGATAATTGTCATCCTGCAATAGATGGGAACTGACAGATCTGAGAGGGGTAAGTGGAACCCTCTTACTGTTTATGCTTCACAGCTTTATCCTGAGGCCAGAGCTACCTGGAGTCCTTTAACATACACACACAAGACTGACATTTGTTTTAAACTATGAAAAGGCACAGACACCATAGTGGCAATGAAGTCCCAATGGCCCTTTAGTTACTTTGAGACTTTCCTGACGTTATGAGATAGTACCAGAAATAAAGAGATGTTCAAACTCAATTTCACATTTTAAAACATTCCCATCTGTGAACATTCTTCTTGTTACAGGCATCATCACAGAATCACGTCTAAGCAACCTGAAATTTGAGGGGTTTTTTGTTTAATGTGTTTGAAATTAATTTAATTTAATCATTCTACCCACACGCTGCATGTTCCCAATAAATTTCAGATGGTAAAGAATCTGCCTGCAATGCAGGAGACCCAGGTTCGCTCCCTGGGTCGGGGAAAATTCCTTGGAGAAGACAATGGCTACCCACTCCAGTGCTCTTTCCTGGAGAATTCCATGGGCAAAGTGCCTGGCAGGCAAGTCCGTGGGGTCCTAAAGAGTCGGACACCACTGAATGACTAACACTTAAGCCTCCTTTCCTAAGTAAAATTTTATGTATGCTTTCCAGCATCAGAGAAAAAGTATAATTGTACAATCATTTCTGTCATTTATCATGGATTTGGGTCTATACAACTTTGATTTTCCAGTACGCCTTGTTCTTCACTCAATTATTTATTTTCAACAATAGAAGGGAATTTAAAGTTGAAATGATCTGAATATTAACTCATAAGTTCTATAAAGACTTTGACATTCATCCAAATGTTCTCATCCTGAATATGGTGAAATAAATGCAAGGAATAATAATATGATGAATGTTTTTGACATAGATCACAGTAGAGGCAATACACTGTAACAGAAGGCATGGATTTAAGTAAAATTAACAAGAAATACCAGTGTTATTCCTGAAAAATTGTAAAACTGAGTTATTCCTATCACACTAATTCTAGAATTTCATTATCACAACATCTTAATCATTTAATTGGATGATCATATACTCTAGCATAAAATCCATACCTGATTTAACTTGACACTATATGTTTACAAAGTTGTATTTAACAATTAGGTGTCTTTTCAGAGCAAGAAGAATCAAATATGTAAAAGGGATTGGCTAACAAAGTAATCTGACCATTTACATAACACACTAATCAGAAAATTTTCTGAAGCTATCCTTGATCCCCTACCCCTACTCTTTGGCATTTGAATTCTGAGCCTAACTATCATAGTCAGTAGGCTGAAAAGTCCCTGTTTATCTGTAAGCCCCTAATACTGTGTACAATGCCTCGCTGATATACAGTGGACATTACATAAATGTTTGAATGAGTGAATCAACTTAAGCTTTCTGTTTAAATTTGTATAGAAAAGATTAAAACTTTCTAATTCACAAAGAAACAAGGAAACATAACCCACTGCACTTTGGGGGTTTGGCTAGACCCAATAAATGTTAAATTTGTGACTAAAGACTTAGAGACAACACTAGGGATGCAAGTACTAGAGAAAATAGATGGGGACAAAACTAGACAAATTTTATTAGAAAGAAAACCAGTCTAGAAATGTAACTGCTTCTAAATACCCAGTAACAAATCAGTGCAAGCTATTTTCTGGTATAACGGTTGGTTAATGCTTACAGAGGCAAAGGGTTAGAGGCACTCCGTAATGACCTACTTTAAGGAAGAATTCATGAACTACCATGTAAAGGGCAGGAATTTGCTAGAATTTTATCCCTAGCAAGCTCACCCTGCCACCTGGTGGTGACTTCCCTAAATTGCAGATGTTTGGTCTGGGGTGCTCAGGGCTGTTTCTAAAGAATTGTATTAGTTGCTTAGTTGGGTCTGATTCTTTGTGACCCCGTGGACTGTAGACCCCTAGGCTTCTCTGTCCATGGGGTCTCCAAGAAAGAATACTAGAGTGGGTTGCCATTTCCTTCTCCAGGGGATCTTTCTGACCCAGGAATCGAACCCGGGTCTCCTACATTTCAGGCAGATTCTTTACTGTCTGAGCCACCAGGTAAGCTTGTTTTTAAGGAAGTGTGCCCCAAATCCCACAAATACAAAGCATCCTTGTGGTGATATGAGTTCTTGTGGTCCATAGGAACACACCACTGCCACCACCATCATCACAAACCCACGCACAAAACATTAAAAAACAAACAAGCAAAGCCTGTTTTCATTGTCTGTTCCAAAGACAAAATCTGGTCTAAAATAAAATTTTGTAACAAATGAAGACTGTCTTCAATACTTGGCTCATTCCCTTCCTGTACCAGTTTTCTACATGTACCAGTAAAATCATTGCCCTTGTTCAGCCCATTAGCCCTTCTGACCACAGATCATCTGAGCACATCCACTGTGTGCTTGAAACCTTCCCTTCTACACTCTAGTGTAGCTACTATTAATACTACCAGGAAAACTCACATGTCCAGAATATCATAAAAGTGACTCAAGATGAGTCCTTTGTCAAACGGCCAAGATTTAGATAAGGACTAGCACAATAAAAGTGTACAAGAAAGTAAATTAATTATTGTAAACTATTTTGTTTCTTTGTATACAGTGCTAAGCATTTAAACAAAGGAGTCTCATTGTTCACAAATCTGTTTCAAAATACTAATTGGTGAGCTGTTGATTATGATAAGTTATGTTTAGTAAATATCATGCATGCCTGCATGCTCAGTTTCTTCAGTTGTGTCCGACTTTTTGAGACCCTATTGACTGTAGTCTGCCCACGCTCTTCTGTCGATGGGATTCTCCAGGCAAGAATACTGGAGTGGGTTGCCATGCCGTCCTCCAGGGGATTTTCTTGACCTAGGAATCGAACTAGTATCTCCTGAGTCTCCTGGATTGCAAGTGGACTCTTTACCCACTGAGCCACCTGGAAATCCCCAGTAAATATTATATGGAATGTAAACAGAAATATGTTCATTACCTCTTGCATTTGTGGTTTATGCTCTAAAAATATTTAAAAGAAAAAGAATATTTATAAATTACCAGCATATAAGTCCTATTTTCCATAGTCAAGGTTTCATAACTCAGGAAATTAAGCAAGTGTTCAGTATGTGATTAAGATAGTTCAAGAAAAAAAAAAAAAAACCTTATATTAAAGAAAAGGACTCTTTCAAAAAATGTCTAATTTATCAAAAGTTAATCAAGAACCCATGGCACTTGCTTCCTACGTGTGTGCGTATTCAGTCACTCCTGTCAATTCTTCGCAGCTGCATGGACTGTAGCCCACCAGGTTCCTCTGTCCATGGAATTTTCCAGGCAAGACTACTGGAACGGCTTGCCATTTCCTCCTCCAGCTTGCTTCCTATAAACAATGAGTAAACAACTTGCTCCAGATGGGCAAGAACAACTTAATCACTTTATTAATCAGGGCAAAGTCAAGGTCAGCACTTTAAGGTCAAGCTCTGGGACTTTTATTCAATTATCAAAATTGAGAATTCCTTGAGAAATGTAGAGGTGTGCATCAAAATGAGACTGAGATTTTGAACAAGAATTTTTCTTCTTCCTTTTTTTTGGAGTATAGTTGCTTTACACTGCTGTGGCTGCTTCTTCTACGTAACAAAGTGAATCATTCGTATGTACACATATATCCCCTCTTTTCTGGATTTCTTTCCTATTTTGGTCATCACAGAGTATCTAGCAGAGTTCCCTGTGCTATAGGGTAGGTCCTCATTAGTTACCTGTTTTATACATAGTACTGTCTATATGTCAATCCCCATCTTACATTTCATCCCCAGTCCCCTCCCCCCTGGTATCCATGTTTATTCTCTATATCTGTGTCTCTGTTTCTGCTTTGCACATAAGATCATGTATGTCATTTTTCTAGACTCCACATATATGTGTTAATATATGATATTTGTTTTTATCTTTCTGACTGACTTCACTCTGCAAGACAATCTCTAGGTCCATCCACATTTCTGCAAATAACACATTTTTTTTTTATATGGCTGAGAAATATTCTATTGTACATATGTATCATATCTTCTTTATCCATTTCTCTGTTGATGGACATTGAGGTTGCTTCCATGAACTGGCTATTGTAAATAGTGCTGCAATGAACACTGGGGTGCACGTATGGCATTTTGAACAAGTCTGTTAAGTACCTTGTCTTCACTTTTTATAACATATTCAATCAAATGTGTAGAGTCATCATATTTGATAAAAAATTAAATAAGGTATATCATGCCTCAATACCTAAAAATAAGAAAAAATTGCGTGTACCCAAGATTGGAAAAAAAAAAATGGATAAATGGAGAGAAAGAGAGAGATACAGGGAGGAATACATACTACTTTATAGATTAAATCACTAAAATATTAAGAATTTAAGCTATATAAAGTTAATGCGAGTAGATTTTTGAAATTCCTTTACAGTGAAAATAAGTGAAAAGCACTTATCCTAATTCAACATCCAATTCCTAGTTTTAGCTGTCAGTACTGCACTGACGTATCAGAAGACATGAAGCCCCATGTCAAACCTACCAAGAAACAAAGATGAAGCAGCTTCTTCCAAACCAAGACATGTCTTTCTCTGAAGACGATGGAAAAATTGAGTTAACATGCCATGATAGTCACAAGGGCTGATCACGTATTCTTACTCACTCTCCTTCCAGGTACATGGAAAGATTATGGTTTCCAAACACCATGAAGTTAGGTAAGATCATGATACTTATGTGGGCCAATGAAACGTGACAAGCAACAAGCTATGGGGCTCCCCAAGTGGCGCTGGCGGAAAAGAGCCTGTGTGCCACCGCCAAAGACGAAAGAGGTGTGGGCGTGACCCCTGAGCCCAGAAGATCCCCTGGAGAAAAGCATGGAGACCCCCTCCAGTATTCTAGCCTGGAGAATCTCACGGACAGAGGAGCCTGGCAGTTTACACTTCATGGGGTCACAGAGAGTCAGACAGGACTGAGAGACTTAGCACAACACACCTATGCCATTTGCTTACTGTGCCCTTGTGTTTGTTTCAGTAACAAGTGATAACACAGAGATAACAAGAGATAACAGCTGGGTCCTGGAGTGAGGAAAGATTTCCCAGCCAACGCAGACTGACCTGTAGTATAAATGATAGTAGCACTAGTCACTCAATCCTGTCCTACACTTTGCAACCTCATGGACCATAGCCTACCAGGCTCCTCCTCCGTCCATGGAATTTTCCAGGCAAGAGTACTGGAATGGTTGTCATTTCCTTCTCCAGGGGATCTTCCTGACCCAGGGATTGAACCCAGGTCCTCCGTATTGCAGACATTTTACTGTCTGAACCACCAGGGAAGCCACAAAATAAATAATAATTACATTGCACTAACCACACATTCACCAAGAATTTAGGCTTAAAATTAATAGTAATTACAATAATAATATTAAAATACCATGCTGTCTGCAGCATGAATCAAAGTATTACCTATCTTCAGAAGAGGAATAGATTGAGTTTTCTGAACTACTATATTCCAAGTTCAGATTTCCTAAAGTGGGTGTCATATGCAATAAAGCAAAGTATTATCCACAGTGAAATTGAGGGCCCAGTACTTTAAATGGACTTCCCTTAGCTCAAATGGTAAAGAATCTGCCTGCAATGCAGGAGACCCAGGTTCAATCCCTGGATCGGGAAGGTCCTCTGGAGAAGGGAATGACTACCCACTCCAATATTCTTGCCTGGAGAATCCCATGGACAGAGAAGCCTGGAGGGCTACAGTCTGTGGGGTCTCAAAGAGTCAGACACAACTGAGCAACTAACACTTCACTTCAATACTTTAAACAATAGCCAAAGTGACAGAAACAACTTCCTGAATAGAAACTAAGTTTGTGGATAATTCATGTTTTTGTTTGTTTGTTTTTTAACTAATTTCTGCTAGTGTGTGTGTATATATATATATACTCATTAGAACAGAGTGAAAAACTCATACTACTGACTTGGAAATTTGATACATTTAATATGTTTTCCTCTATGCTCTATGACTATCTATATGTATATAAGTCACAATAGTCTAAGTTATACCTTGATCAAAAAAAAATCTAATCTCTAAATCCTAGTAGCTTAAAACCAAGATTCTCTGTGACAAGTGTGGTTCTATAGGCAAAATACATTGGGTCTGTATATTCATGATAGTGGGACTATTAAATATCATACAGGTGCTAATATTAGTGTTCAACATCATATTCAGATATTTGATATCATATGAACAGTAAACCTTTATAGTAACATAGCATAAGAGACAATAGGAATTTGAGTCCTTCAATCACACTGTTACACAGATTGTCTTCAATTTCTGCTGTTTCTACTAACTTCTACTTGTAAACTAATATATATAGACACATCCTGAACTAGAGTTCTAGCTGGAGTGATCTCATGATTGCTTAATTTGTTTCTTCGCATTAAATCTGCAGCAAACCAGTTCTAGGCTATAATACTCTGAGTCTTGGAATAAAATCAAAGACTAAGCTCACTAAAAATCATCAGATAAGCTCTTCTGACTAAATCTATCAGTCATTTGGTTAAATATTTGGCTTGACAGATAATCAGGTAGATGAAACTTTTCACTGACTAGTGGTTAAACTGAACTAAATTTACCAGCTACTTTGACACCGTTCATATCTCCCTTAATTGATGGTGTGGAAAATATTCCAAATTTATTATTCATTTGAAATCTTTCCAGGATGGATTTAAAGTGTAGCACATTATTATGGCTTTCTTTAACTTATAATGTTTTTGGAGGTATGTTTATTTTTTAGAAAGCTTTTGCGAAATTCATTACTAAAGTTTACACCATCTATTGAAAATAACCACAGTTCTTAGATGAAAATGAGCATATGGATTAAAGTTTGATTTAAGTGCAGTGTATAGTTTATTCTCTCAGTTGTTGCTGGGTGTTGCTGTTGTCTATTCACTAAAACTTTTCTGATTCTTGCAGCCCTATGTACTGTAGCCCTGCAGGCTCCTCTGTCCATGGGATTTCCCAGGCAAGAATACTGGAGTGAGTTGCCATTCTCTACTCCAGACAATCTTCCCAGCCCAGGGACTGCTTTATGCCTCTTTCAGGAAGATTCTTTACCACTGAACCACCAGGGAAGTCCTTGTTGCTGGGTATCTGAACATATGTTCATGCAGAATGCTGAGGAATGTACTTTTATATAAATGACACTGCAGTATTGAAAGGAACCAAGCAGATGTCTCTACATCATCACATCTTCCTTACCCCATCCTTACCCAACCAGGACAGCATGCAGCCTGGAACCAATAATATGATTACCATTAAGGTTGCCGTATTCAGATGCTTGTTTCTTGGAAGAAAAGCTATGATAAACTTAGACAGCATATTAAAAAGCAGAGACACCTCTTTGTCGACAAAGGTCCGTATCGTCGAAGCTACAGTTTTTCCAGCAGTCACGTACAGATGTGAGACCTGGATCATAAAGAAGGCTGAGCACTGAAGAATTAATTAAGAACAAGGAAGCCTGGCCTGATGCAGGCCATGGGGTCGCAAAGAGTCAGACATGACCTAGTGACTGAGCCATAACAATTAGGGACACGTGTACACTAAATAATAAAAGGAAAAAAGTGTTATTTATCAGAAAATTGCATTTAACTGGATGTTTTGTATTTTATTTGTAAATTCTGGTGACAATGCAGTTCCTTGAAATATAATAGTGGTCAAGTTAAATAACTTAATATTTCTTCTGTTTTCTCTGCCTTAGAATGAATTATTCATCTGTGCTGAGCAGTGTGCAAGCGATAATAAAGCCAAATCCACATTTCTGTGACACGCCTGACAAACTGCTGGTATATTAAAAAAATAAATTACAAGTCCTGTATTGCTTAGCTACATGGCCCTCATCCCTATTTCTGAGGCATTTCAATCAACCTTGCAATCTTCACCAAGTTGTAAGATATTAAACATATATTTTATCCACCCTGAAGTAGCATTGATTTTGAAACTGTAAGATTTTCTGCTTTTTTTTTCCAGATAATGGTCAAACTGACCATTTGGATTATAAATTAGGTTTTTCATGGCTAACATACTTCACATCGGCACTTATTATACAAGCAACAATTATGTCATCACAAGTTTCTGTTACAATGTGAAGGGAGCGTAAATGTCAGGGTTGATGATGATGGCCCTGAGCCAGCTCATTAAAGGCAATGGTGTGAATAATACAACGGTGTTGCTTTGGAAAGAACCGAGTATGTATTATCCACCTATCACTGCACCAAAGCGGCATCATAAGCATAGATCTCTAACTGCAGCCCATTTAAATGATGAAAGGGTGTGTATTAATCTATGAAATTGATTTTACCCAGGGGGAAAAATTGTTCTCTCTATTTATGAAAGTTAAAGCATTCAGTGCACATGCACCAAAGCGGCATCATAAGCATAGATCTCTAACTGCAGCCCATTTAAATGATGAAAGGGTGTGTATTAATCTATGAAATTGATTTTACCCAGGGGGAAAAATTGTTCTCTCTATTTATGAAAGTTAAAGCATTCAGTGCACAAAGCAGCACTTATCAAATGAGCATCCGTGCTATGTAGATGCATTTTGCTAATGCTTCCTGCTAAGATAAATAGGCTACGGTCATAAAAGATGCTACTATAATTTGCTAGAAATAAAGGAACTAAGAAAGAGAAACATGTATACAGCTTTTTGTAAGGCATAGAGAGTAAATTTTCTAAATTACTGAGCCTCTGTGTTTGATATATTCAATTTGAAAGTCATTGATGAAACATAACAGTGATTTTATACACACACACAAATAACTCAGTGTGTATATATATATATATATAGTACTCTCTAAAGGTAAATAGGGCTTCACTCATGGCTCAGTGGTGAAAAATCCACCTGTCAATTCAGGAGACGCAAGTTCAAGCCCTGGGTTGGGAATATCCCCTGGAGAATGCAAGGGCAGCCTATTCCAGTATTCTTGCCTGGGGAAATCTCACGGACAGTGAACCACACAGTTATCATCAAATGATTTATTAATTTACCTGTTGTTTGTTTAGTTGCTAAGTAATGTTCCAACTCTATGACCCCTTGAACTGAGGCCAACCTGCCCACTGGAGTTAGTGAAGGATGGGGAAGCCTGGCGTGCTGCAGTCCAAGGGGTCACAAAGAATCAAAGGTGACTTAGTGACTGAACAACAGTCTCTCAACAGATGTATCTCAGCACATCTTCTATTTGCAAATACCCAATTTACAGATTCCAGGGGAAAATGAAATTTCACACAGTATAAGGAAATAAAGTAAGAAATAATTTTACTAGAGAGAAGGTGGCTTTAAACATTCTCACACATTGAGTCTCTGAATCCCCTCATAACCTCAACAAGGTCAGTGTAATTATCTACATTTTTCAGATTGAGACACTGAAGATGCCAAAACTGAAGGTCCCAACACTAACAAATGGAAGAGAAACTATTTGAACCTAAGATTTACCACTTTTTTATTTTACACTGGAGTACAGATTAACCCTGGTGGCCCAGCAGTAAAGAGTCTGCCTACAATCCAGGAGACCTGAGAGACTCGGGTTTAATCCCTGGGTCAGGAAAAGGCCCTGGAGGAGGGCATGGCAACCCACTCCAGGATTTGTGTCTGGAGAATCCCATGGACTGAGGAGGGGGGTGGGCCACAGTCCACAGGGTCACAAAGTGTCAGACATGACTGAAGCAACTGAGCATACATATAGATTAGCAATGTGATAGTTTCAGATGCACAGCAAAGGGACTCAGTAATACATATATATGTATCCATTCTCTCTCAAACCCCCCACAGAATGGTTTGCATAACATGGATTCTCTCTCTCTTTTTTTTTTTTTTTTTTTCTTTTTTCCCTCTGAAAGTGTTACATCCATTTAGCCACAGGAAGGGCTTCCCTTGTGACTCAGCTGGTAAAGAATCTGCCTGCAATGAGGGAGACCTGGGTTCAATCCTTGAGCTGGGAAGATCCCCTGGAGAAGGGAAAGACTATCCATTCTAGTATTCTGGCCTAGAGAATTCCATGGACTGTATAGTCCATAGGGTCACAGAGTCAGACACAACTGAGCGACTTTCACTTTCACAGCCACAGTGGGGAAAAAAGGCTGGGAGGTTATCCATCCAAATAAATAATAGCAATAGTTATCCCCAGGGAATAACATTATTAATAATTTTTCTTAAGTACTGTTTCTATTTTATAGAGCAAAAATACAATTAAAAAAAGAAAAGGCTAAGTTAAACAGGGAAGAGGAGGCCATTGCTACTTATTTAGTGCCTATTAGGAGACCTGTCAGGACTTCCCTGGTGGCGCAGACGGTCAAGTGTCTGTCTACAATGCAGGAGATTCAGGTTCAATCCCTGGGTTGGGAAGATCCGCTGAGAAGGAAATGGCAGTCCACTTCAGTACTATTGCCTGGAAAATCCCATTAACAGAGGAGCCTGGGAGGCTACAGTCCATGGGCTCGCAAAGAGTCGGACACGCCTGAGCGACTTCACTTCACTTATGAGACCTGACTTGGGCTTCCTTGGCATCTCAGTGGTAAAGAATCCTCTTGCCAATGCAGGAGACGAAGGCTTGATCGCGGGTCAGGAAGACGCCCTGGAGGAGGAAACGGCAACCCGCTCCAGTATTACACGGACACAGGAGCCTGATGGACTACAGTTCCTGGCGTCAAAAAAGAGTTGGACATGATTTAGCTACTAAACAACAACATGAGACATGACAAGTACTTGTAATTTTAATTTTCAATACATCCCATTTTAAAAGCTCTATTTCACAGATTTATTTAACAGCTGCAGCTGTAGATGAGCTTTTCCCCCAAATTTTCTGAACTAATATATTTCTTATGCTGTTCTAAATCATAAGAGCCATCTTCTCTTTTTGAATTGGTAGAAAATTTCAAAATCCAGCTCATTAGAACCTTTCACTAAATAATTTTAAGAATTTGATGGGTAAATTTGACTATCATGATATGAGTCACTTACACTGATAATAACCAAAAAACAAAACCTCTCAATGACTTACAATTTCGTTTGGCTGCTAAACTCTTCTGTGTATTTTCTCATTCTTTCCAGAACTCAGACTATAAGGGAAAGCCTCTACTTGAATTTGCCCTTTTTCCTGGTAAGTGTAAAGAACTAAAAGATCTCAGCACCCATCACGTCCAGTCATGTGTCATTGGACAGAGCAAGCCACATGGGCCAACCCAGAACCAACAGGACGCACTGCATGCATGACAGAACTTCTCAGGGATGAATAATGCTTTTATCAGAAAGACGAGTGAATCCTTGGGAACAATTCTGCAATCTTCTCCCTAATTAAATTCATTTGAAAATTTTCTCTAACATTTTCCCTCTTTGAATAAAGGAATTAAAGGAGTGTGATGTTTTTAACCTTGCATCTCCAGCATTTACCACAGCACCTGAAACAATTGTTTACCAGATGAATTACTGGATGGATGAATGAATGGATAAATCAATTTAAAATAATTAATTCATTTTTGACAGATTACTTGGAACTTAGCCAGAAATTCCTTTCAGCATAGATATTTTATTCAAATTTCTTTCACTTCCCTTACTGAAACTACCTGTAAAAAGCATAGCATTGTATATGTTCAGAATATCTTGCTGAGGACTGAGTAAATGAATGAATGCAGTCAATAGACAATGAAGATTCCATCATGTAAAATCACCTTCAGTAGTGACACATGTCATATAAAGGAGATATGACACTCAACTAGTTTCTCTTTAAGAGAACTCTGGAAAACTACTCAAATTTTTGCTCTCTTCAACTTTGTTCTTGAAAGCACATTGTGTATACAAGCTTGGTTTTGAATGGACTTCCCTGGTGGCTCAGACAGTAAAAGCACCTGCCTATAATGCAGGGGACCTGGGTTCGATCACTTGGTCAGGAAGATCCCCAGGAGAAGGAAATGGCCACCCACTCCAGTATTCTTGCCTGGAAAATCCCATGGACGGAGGAGCCTTGTAGGCTTCAGTCCACAGGGTTGCAAAGAGAACTCTGGAACACTACTCAAATTTTTGTTCTATTCAACTTTGTTCTTGAAAACACGTGTATACAAGCTTGGTTTTATATAGGTCCATATAATTAAAATTCAAGAAGGAAGAAATGTCTACCCACAAAGACAAAAAGTGTCTCCTTAAAAATAATGCCAATGTTTATTTCTAGCCTTAAAAAAAAAATCCCCAAAGATTATTTGATGACAGTTCTTAGAACAGCATGAAATAAAGTTAAAATAGAAGCTTTCACGACAGTTCCATTGTTATGAAAGTGAACAGAAACGCTATTTCTGGGTAAGTATTTAAATCTGTGGTTGTTAGCGCTACCGATAGTGAGAAATCTGGGCTGGGTCATCTTCTGTTCTCCTTGACACTTAGTTGTCTAGAAAGTGATGATCTCACCATAATTGGTATAGACATTGACAATCTGCATGAAAACTGTCTGACTTTGCATTAATTCCATTTTCAACTTGGGTATTCAACTTAAGTTCTTTCGTACTGTCTAACTTTACAACTTACTAAATCTTCCATCACAATTCCAGTAATTTTTCCTACTGCTGGTGCTGTTTTTGGAATATGATTTTACCCACCAAGCTAAATTGAGTATCTGTCTAAAACAGAAATGTAAGAAACATTATTAATAATTTGTCACCATTGAGGAGAGAGGTTCTGAAGAAGGTTTCAGAATACCCAAGACTTATTCTCTTTCAGTATTATCATTAAAAAATAATAACTTTGAAGGAAATATCTCCAAAGCATATTCAACAATTCCATATTTTCTTTCAAAATGATCCAAATATACATTTTTCCTGATGAAACAGCATTACTATGATTAGTTTCCATTTACATAAAAAAAACACTGACTTGCTTTTTAAAAATCTGTTTATTGTTATATTTTGTTGAGTTTGTTTGCTTCTTATGAAATATACTCCCCAGAAAAAAATTTAATTGCTACTTTTTATTAACTGTAACTGATAAAAAATAAAACTATGATCTTAAGATGTCTGGGTTTCCCCTCCTAGCTCAGTTGGTAAACAGTCTGACTGCAATGTAGGAGACCTGGGTGCAATCCCTGGGTTAGGAAGATCCCCTGCAGAAGGAAATGGCAACCCACTCTGATATTCTTGCCTAGAGAATCCCATGGACAGAGGAGTCTGGCAGGCTACAGTCTATGGGGTCGCAAGAGTCAGACACGAATAAGCAACTAAGTGCGCGTGTGTGCACATAAGATTTCTATACATACTGAGTCAACAAATGGGAAATAAAAATCACTTATTATAAAGTGAAATTCAAACACTATAGCATAGAGACTTTGTGGTTGTTTTCTACTGATCAGTATTTTTGTTTGCTTGAGGTTTTTTTTTCTTTTGTCAATTAATCTTGCCCCCAAATTAGGATAATTTCTATGCTGAAGTAGATGGAAAGGTAAATGAAATAAAATATAATTTTTCATAAATCTAGACCACTATTTATTTAAGGTACACCATTATTTTATCACCCTTTAAAAAAGAAAAGCACTTTTAATTAAGCTTTTCTTATCACTTAAATTATTTCATTATAAATTCAATAGGTGATCACTTTAAAACTTATTTACACATGTATTTTATCTTCATAATTTAAAAAAAGGAAGAAAATATAATTGAAACAAGTTGATTATGATACTCCTCAAACTTCTTGAGCAACTTCATTTTTGTGTGAATTTATTTCCATTCATTCTGGCCTTCACCATGGGGTATAATTTTCTTCAACCTGATTATGTAGTTGCAACATTTTCCCTCCAGTAATTTTCATCAGTCACTTTATCAGTTTTCACTCATTAGCCAACTAAAACTCAGCTATAAAATCTGAAAAGATGTAGTACCATGCTTATTTTTCTGGCTTAATTGGGAGAAAATAACACCTCTGTGTGACCAGACTTCACTGTGGCTTCTCTGTAAACCTTACAAATTTTCTTCTGATATATAACTCCTGTATCCTTTATAGGGTCATAAAACAAAACGTAACACGCACACACACACACACACACACACACACACACACACACACACTTCTAAACAGAAGCTTTTTCCCTGGAATCTGAGGTTAAATGTTAGAATATATCAAAGTTTAAAGATTATAGTAAAAGGAATTTTTTAAATTTTATTATTAATGCTATTGAGTGCATGCCCATATGCCTGAGCCCCTAGGATCTGCTAGAGCCATTTTGTCTCAGTTGATTTACTGGATTTGCTCTTTGCCTCCATGAGCAAAAATACTTCCTGCCAGTACAAAACAATATCCAGTTACTATGCTTCCTAGAGAACTCTCTCCAAAAATCCCTGCCAGCTTACTTTTATCTTCACTCTAATATCATCTCAAGTGGCCTCTGCAATAGCCATTGTGTGTTCAGCACAGTACCTGTCTGTTTCCATTATAAAAATGCTCAGAGCAATCTCCTCAGCAAAAAACGGTCTCAAGGACCCTTCTTGCACATTGACCCATCTTGAACACATTTTATTTCTGTCATCACTTTGTCTGCCAATGCAGGAGAAGCAGGAGATGCAAGTTTGATCCCTGAGTCAGGAAGATACCCTGGAGAAGAAAATGGCAACCCACTCCAGTATTCTTGCCTGGAAAATTCCATGAACAGAGGAGCCTGGCAAACTACAGTCCACAGGATGGCAAAGAGCTGGACACAACTGAGCATGCATGTATGCATCACTTTGCTAATGTCACCTAACGTCTCTCTAAAACACAGTTGTCTCTCTGCTATTTTCAGAAGGTGAAAGAAGGTCAATTTATCTCAGAATGTGGTGCTTTGCAAGCATTGTAGTCAGAATTCACCTGCCAAAAGACTGATGCTGGGAAAGATTGAGGGCAGGAGGAGAAGGGAGCAATAGAGCATGAGATGGTTGGATGGCATCACTGACTCGATGGACGTGAGTTTGAGCAAACTCAGGGAGATAGTGGAGAATGGGGAAGCCTGGTGTGCTACAGCCCATGGGGTCACAAAGAGTCAGGCATGACTGAGCAACTGAACAATAACATCAACAAGAACAAACTCAGCAATCAAAAAAGAAACAAAAAATGCAAGTGCGCTAGACCCACCCTAGCTAATATTTTGAGTAAGACTAGCTGTGCATCCAACAGCTCTTGGAATTGATGGCATTGGTGGCTTTGAGCCAAGTCAAGGCAGAACATTCTTTTTCTAGCTACAGTGGGTGTAATTTTGGCAAAGAATGTCAGTAACAGTCCTTCCTGTCAACAGGTCTGCCCTCTCTCAGAAGAGAACTAATACACCAGAATGAACTAAAGATGGAGGATAATTTGATAGTGTCTGTGGGGAAAAGAAACCCACAGTTTAATAGACAGTATTATAAATATTATAATAGAGTTATTAGTGAGAGCAGACTGAAAACCAGCTGGATTGTAGCAGTCAAAAATGCTATAGCCTCGGGCTTGAATATGAGAGTGCACAGCTGAAGAAACTTTGCATCGAATGTTCCATTCTGTAGAACCGAAGAAGCTGGAGAAAAAGAACAGTGTATTTTGCTAATGACTCCAGGGAGAAGGGCGTATCATTATTCAGAAGGGCTTATCCATTCTTTGCTTCTGAGGGACATTGGTGATGATATCTGAGTGACTCTTGACAAGTGCATCTCTGAAATATTAGGAACCATGGGGCATGTCCCTCAAGGGGAAAAAAGAACTTGAGAAATGTTAACAGTATTTTCTGAAATAGAAAAATCCCCCAGGTCTCTCATAGCAAGGCTATGAGAGGATATGTGAAAGAAAATGCGGCATGATGATTTTGCACATATATTAGACTCATCAGCTTATACACACAGGTGTGGTCATTAAAGACTCATAATATTAACATATCAACGGCTCTCTCATACGCCTGAAGAAAATTCTGCCAGAAAACTGTAGAAACCAAGTGCTATTCAAAGCTATACTTGCACTATAGGTTACTAAACAACTTCAGACAAATTTTCTACCTTCTTTCCTCCTAAATCTTTTAGGGGTAATGGGCATCCACATTAACTCCAGACCTTAAAAACAAGTGGGACAGAAAAGTCAGTTGGCGAATTCAGTGTTGAGAAAGTGAAAGTTGCTCAGTCATGTCCAACTCTTTGTGACCTCATGGACTATACAGTCCATGGAATTCTCCAAGCCAGAATACTGGAGTGGGTAGCCTATCCCTTCCCCAGGGGATCTTCCCCAACCCAGGGATCGAACCCAGCTCTCCCACATTGCGGGCAGATTCTTTACCAGCTGAGCTATAAGTGGACCCCAAGAATGCTGGAGTGGATAGCCTATCCCTTCTCTAGCAGATATTCCCAACCCAAGAATCAAACGAGGGTCTCCTGGATTACGGGCAGATTCTTTACCAACTGAGCTATCAGGGCACCTCTCAGTGTTGAGAAGAAGACATTAAAATGAAGAGACAGATTCACCGAAAATGTTTTCTGCTAATGAACTGTCCTTAATACATGGTCTACATATGAGAGCACACTATGACTCAGGTTGCCATATAACCCCTGGGTCATGGACCAGCACTGGAACCAGGTCACACAGCAGGAGGTGAGCAGTGGGTGAGCAAGCAAAGCTTCACCTGAATTTACAGTTGCTCCTCCTTACTCGAATTACAGCCTGAGCTCCACCTCCTAACAGATCAGTCGGGGCAGTAGATGCTCACAGGAGTGCAAACCCCACTGTGAACCCCACATGTGAGGGATCTAGGTCGCACTTCTTAAGAGAATCATCCTGAAACCATCGCCCACCTCTATCGGTGGAAAAATTTTCTTCCATGAAGCTGGTCCCTGGTGCCAAAAAGGTTGGACACCATGCTGTAACACAGACATAGTAGGGGAGGATTTCAAGGGCTAATGAATTATGATACACAAGGTTTTCTTCTATAATAGTAGTGTTTGAATTAAAGTGAAAGTATTGTTCTATTAAATATAACCATGTAGGCCATGGTTCTTATGCTGAGGAAAAAATATATAATTATGAAATCAAAATTTTAGGAAAGGCCACAGGCAAAAGAAGCCTGCTGTTGCTGGGGAAGCCGTCTTAGAAATGATTCATATCGAAGCCATTCTTTTCCACTCAAAATGATGTTCCCAGTCCCAGTGACCTTCCCAGGATGCTAAACTGATGACATTTGAGTTATAGCAGGTTTAAGGGTTGAATAGTGAATGTGAGGAAACTGATCAGTAAGGTTCCTGGCCAGTGAACTAAAATGGCCAGAAAGACCACAGATATTTGAACAGTGGTCCTGTGGTTAGGTAGGAGCTCCCTTCTCGGATGAGCCCCTTAGCTTTGCCTCTCCAGTGACAGTTTGGCAAGGAGAAAATACAACCCTGAAATACAGACTGAAAGAACAGTTCAGGAAGACATCACAATTGTTTTGCAAATTGGTTAATATTGAGTGAGACACTAAACACAGATTTATTTTTTTTAACATTCTAAAAGGATAGACCACTGACCCATGAGTTCTCACAAGACGAGATCTTGAGGCAGATTTAGGAGAAATGTACTAGATAACTGTAGTTGTGTTGCCAGTCCCCAGACCTCATCTCCTGGATACCCACAGTACTCATTCCCACTGGGCTTTCCCCAAGGGCAGTAGCCAGCTCAGCTTTGCTACAGGACAAGCCAGAGCATTTTAGAGCTAAGAGCTCTGAAGTGGCCCACGAGTAATAATGAACAGGAAGCGGTGGGCAAGCAAAATAGTTTCTCACTCCTCTGGAGGCACAATTCTGAGATGTGTGGAGCACACATAAAACCCTGATTTCCAACAGTAATAAGCAGACTCGTTAGTGCAATACACACAAGGTTGTGTGTGTGTTACTCAGTTGTGTCTGACTCTTTGCGACCCTATGGATTGCAGCTCACCAAGCTGCCACGGAATTCTCCAGGCAAGAATGCTGGAGTGGGTTGCCATTCCCTTCTCCAGGGGATCTTCCCAACCCAGGGACTGAACCCAGGTTTCCCACACTACAGGCAGATTCTTTACCATCTGATCCACCTGGGAAGCCCACACATTGGTTTATATGGGAACAAATAGAAGTTGCAGTATATAATAACGTATGGTGAAAGAAAGCAGTTGGAAAACAGAAATGCAGCGAAAGAGAGGAACCAAACAGAGGCACCTGCTACATTAAGGGGGTGGCAGAGTGCCCACACTTGCATTTCTGCCTCTCCCCTCCCCTCACAAACACTCGTGACCGTGCCATAGCTCTGAGATGTGCACCTAGGACTCACAGCCCAGGTCCACTTTCTCAGGGCCCACCTGCCTTCACATGATGGAGAAGGATCTCTCCTTTTGAAATTTCATTTTTATTTTTTGTGTGGTACATGGTTCCTCATTGTACTTTTCTACCTTCTAAAGAGGAATCCTTCTTCACCAATACTTAGAAAAATTAGAGACGGTGATCTGGGGAGGGAATGCATGGCCAGCACTGGGAAATCAGACCACAGAGCAGTTGGACTCTGGTGTCTCCTGTCCTTCTCCTCACCTCCCTGCATCAGTTACACTGAGAAAGAGAAAAGTGTGAGCTCTCGGGCCAGTTAGAACATCCTCATTCCAGGGAGCAAGACAAATCGTTGTGCATACAGTAGCTGGTCCCATGGTATAATTTCAAACAGTGATCCTGTGACCCTGAGTTTGGTTGTGAAGAGAGTCCCAGGTGCCTGCAGGAGAACAAAGTACCCCAATCCTTGATCACTAGTGTCCTTCTCATTCCAGGTGGGGCAGCCAAGTCTTTGCGCTCAGGCTAATGTGGATAGCCATGTTGAGGAGAGCAGAGGGGAGCCCCTGAGAGCCTCTGATCAAGAGTTCCAGATTTTCCCTGTAGAATTGATATTCTGTGTCCTTAATCAGAGGAATACTGACTGAGACTTCAGTTGAGGATCAGGTAGAGAAAGAAATGCACTTGAAGAGTATATGTTTAGGCTTCTAAAAGGTGGGCAGGTGCATGGAGGGAAGTTAACCAGGATTTTCCATAATGCAGAGTACATTTATGCTGCTGAGATAACATAACTTTGGAATATATAATTATTCATCATAACAGTCAGTTCAGTTCAGTCCCTCAGTTGTGTCCCACTCTTTGAGACTCCATGAACTGCAGCACGACAGACCTCCCTATCCATCAACAACTCCCAGAGCTTACTCAAACTCATGTACATCCAGTCAGTGATGCCACCCAACCATCTCATCCTCTGTCATCCCCTTCTCCTCCCGCCTTCAATCTTTCCCAGCACCAGGGTATTTTCCAATGAGTCAGTTTTTCACATCAGGTGGCCAGAGTATTGGAGTTTCACTTCATCATCAGTCCTTCCAATGAATATTCAGGACTGATTTCCTTTAGGATGGACTGGCTAGAACTCCTTGCAGCCCAAGAGACTCTCAGGAGTCTTCTCCAACACCACGGTTCAAAAGCTTCAAAAGCTTCTTCGGCACTCAGCTTTCTTTATGGTCCAACTTTCACATCCATACATTACTACTGGAAAAACCATAGCTTTGACTTGTATTTTCCAATGAGTCAGTTTTTCACATCAGGTGGCCAGAGTATTGGAGTTTCACTTCATCATCAGTCCTTCCAATGAATATTCAGGACTGATTTCCTTTAGGAGGGACTGGCTAGAACTCCTTGCAGCCCAAGAGACTCTCAGGAGTCTTCTCCAACACCACGGTTCAAAAGCTTCAAAAGCTTCTTCGGCACTCAGCTTTCTTTATGGTCCAACTTTCACATCCATACATTACTACTGGAAAAACCATAGCTTTGACTAGACGGACCTTTGTTGGAAAAGTAATGTCTGTGCTTTTTAATATACAAAGTTGGTCATAGTTTTTCTTCCAAAGAGCAAGAAATCACCATCTGCAGTGATTTTGGAGCCCCAAAGAATAAAGTCTCCCCCTTTTTCCAATTTTTCCTCATCTATTTTCCATGAAGTGATGGGACCAGTTGCCATGACCTTAGTTTTCTGAATGTTGAGCTTTAAGCCAACATTTTCACTCTAATCTTTCACTTTCTTCAACAGGCTCTTTAGTTCTTCACTTTCTGCCATAAAGGTGGTGTCATCTGCATATCTGAGGCTATTGATATTTCTCCCAGAAATCTTAATTCCAGATTGTGCTTCATCCAGCCTGGCATTTCACATGATATACTTTGCATATAAATTAAATAAGCAGGGTGACAATATACAGCTTTGATGTACTCCTTTCCCAATTTGGAACCAGTCTGTTGTTCCCTGTCCAGTTCTAACTGTTGCTTCCTGACTTGCGTACAGGTTTCTCAGGAAGCAGGTCAGGTGTCTGATATTCCCATCTCTTTCAGAATTTTCCACAGTTTGTTGTGATCCATACAGTGAAAGGCTTTGGCATAGTCAATAAAGCAGAAATAGATGTTTTTCTGGAACTCTCTTGCTTTTTCCATGATCCAGCAGATGTTGGCAATTTGATCTCTGGTTCCTCTGCCTTTTCTAAATCCAGCTTGAACATCTGAAAGTTCTCAGTTCACATACTATTGAAGCCTGGCTTGGAGAATTTTGAGTATTACTTTGCTATCGTGTGAGATGAGTGCAATTGTGTGGTACTTTGAACATTCTTTGGCATTGCCTTTCTTTGTGGTTGGTATGAAAACTGACCTTTTTCAGTCCTGTGGCCACTGCTGAGTTTTCCAAATTTGCTGGCATACTGAGTGTAGTCCTTTCACACCATCATCTTTTAGGATGTGAAATAGCTTAGCTGGAATTACATCACCCCCACTAGCTTTGTTCGTGGTGCATTGGGAAAAGAAAAATTAGTATTAAAATGGTGCTTTGAAAATGAGAAATCCAAGTAAAGACCCAGCCCTAGTGCCTGGCCTAGCCAGTTCTTCCATTTTGTTAATGACCTACCTACCTTTCCATCTCAATACCAGTGAGCATGCAAGCAGCTCTGAGTGAGTAATACAGATGTGTTAATACACGTGTAATAACTTTGGCTATTTCCCGGTGGGTGTTGTAAACCCAGGTAAGGTTAGGGGTTGAAGCATTCTCCCTTCTCTTACTTTCTCAACAGGAGGGAGACAGAGAGTAAGGACAGCAGAGGAGAGAGCTTGGCTGAGCTAGGAAGAAAAGGAAAATATTTCATTTTCAAGCTTGGATAAGAAATCTTCACATATTTCCAAGTAGACCTCAGGTCACTTTCCAGACTCTGGATGAATATAGGATTCAAAGCCAAGGACACACTAAAACTTCCCTCTGACCTCACCTAGCTTGCCCAAACTTCCACCACGACAACCATGACAACGAGGGGTCTGAATGGGCTCGGGGATAAGAACTTTTTCCTGTTTTGTATTCCAGAAAATATAACCAGTGTGATGCCATATGAAATTTGTATTTCTGTATTTGCTCCTGACTTATTTCACTTAGTATAATCATCTACAGGTCCATCCACTCTGCTGCAAATGACATGTTTCATTCTTTTTTTTATGGCTGGGTAATATTCCATTGTGGGCTTCCCTGGTGGCTCAGAGGTTAAAGTGTCTGCCTCTAACGCGGGAGACCTGGGTTCGATCCCTGGGTTGGGAAGATCCCCTGGAGAAGGAAATGGCAACCCACTCCAGTATTCTTGCCTGGAGAATCCCATGGACAGAGGAGCCCGGTAGGCTACAGTCCATGGGGTCGCAAAGAGTCGGACACGACTGAGCGACTTCACCTCAATATTCCATTGTAATATCTACCACATCTTCTTTATCCATCCATCTGTCAATAGAGATTTAGGTTGTTTCCAGGTCTTGGCTATTGTAAATAGTGCTATGAACACTGGGGTGTGTATATCTTTTTAATTTATAGTTCTGTCTTGGTATATGCCCAAGAGTGGTAACTTTATTTTTAGTTTTTTAAGGACCTTCTATACTGTGTAAAATATTTTGAATGTTATTGCTCAGACTCAGAGATCAAAATCAGGGTCCATCAGTCATCTTATACACATCTTTGCTACAGAGAGTGCTGCGGATACTGAATGCAGGGGGGAGTGGGGCTCCCTGAAGTTATGCAACATTAAGCCTGACACCTCACACCTAGTATCAGGGTAACCAAAGTGTAGACATGCTAGGACATCTTTTACACAGTCTACCCAGGATTGCATGTGGAAGGACGTTTAGCCAGTTTTTCCTGAGGTGAACCTGAGAGAAGCTAAGACGAACGCTGGGTTGAAAGAGGAAGAATTGCCCAAGGTTAGAGTCCCTGGGTATTTACAGTAAAGAATGTGGAGATGGTTCGATTGGTGTCATTTTCCTATGGGGGTTGGAACTTATCTAAGTGAATACCATGATTAGAGAAGAAATATTGCCCCCAAAATTGACTGGTATTGGGTATCATCTCACTCAAGTAAAGAGAAATATTGAAAACTGATGCAAATAAATTTTGAAAAACTAAACTATGTAATGCTTCTTTCACCTCAGCATTGTGAAATATATTCATCCTTTTGTATTTATTATGTCGTTCAGTACTCACAACTCTTTGAATCGGTAAATATTACCTGCCTTATTTTAAGACAAGTGGAATCAAAGGCACAGAGAAGTAAATGTATACTTAGCACAATGTAGACTAGCATAAAAGAGGGAGCCAGGGATTAGGAACACTCTTTTATTGTGAGAAAATTCTTTTGACATAAGGTGACAGGAAATACAAGGTAACCATCTTAAGCAACACAAGGGATTGACTCAAGATATTGGCAAGTCTGAGCTAAGAGCTATATTCAGACACCAGGGTTGCAGCAAGAGCTTCATTGATGTCTGGAGGATTCATTTTCCTTCTATTTCTTGGTTCTATTCTTTTGTGCTTCTTCATTTTCAGGCCTTATATAGTGGAGACATCCTTGACAGCAAGTACAAAGTGATACCTGACTCTTTGCTACTCTTTGCAAGTAGCCCACCAAGCTCCTCTGTCCATGGAAATTCTCCAGGCAAGAATACTGGAGTAGGTTGCCATGCCCTCCTCCAGGGGATCTTCCCCACCCGGGGATCCAACCGGCATCTCTTCTGTCTCTTGTGCTGGCAGATGGGTTCTTTACTACTAGCACTACCTGGGAAGCCCAGTCAGTGGGCACGGAATGTTTTTTTCAGCTGGGTCTATGTCACATGTCCACCCTTGAACTAGGGTGGAAGACACTCCACCTACACATGGAGAGAAATTGAAGGACAGAGGCAGTTCTACTGCATGAATCTTCATAATTGTTTTCAAGTATCAAATCAAGCATCAAACAAGGAGATATTTTTCACTAAATCACAATGAGATTTATTCCTCCACAGTGATCACAAAATTCTAATTGAATCAAGTTCCAGATAGACATAATGACAAATGACTAACAATCCAGATTCTCTGTATCTCTCACCTAACCAAAACCAATCTCTATTATCCACGAACCTATAGATAGAGATTGCCAAATATTCATATTATAAAGCTAATTCCTAATCATTGCTGAATGAGAATTGAGAATAATTTTCCTGGTGGTTCAGATGGTAAAGAATCTGCATGCAATGCAGGAGACCCAGGATCAGTCCCCGAGAAGATCCCTTGGGAAGAATAGCTACCCCTCACCCCTTCATATGGACAAGTAACATTTGCATTATTATTGATTTTAAACATTTTACAGAAGCTGTAAAATAGCTCAAAACTACAAAAGGTCGAAATATCATAAAAGGGATTTTCTGTTCCTGAGTAAGTACTCTTGTTTGGCTTTCTTTTTGGTCATTTCAGAGTCTTTCACAATATCCCACGACACAATTTGCTCCAACAGGCATTCCAAGAGGACCAGGGACCCCATTACACTGAGAACCAAAGAAAAGATTTCTCTCAATCTCCAAGTCTCATACATTTTTTACTGAGACAGCTTTCCTAGTTTTTGTTGAATCTCCCCTCCCTATACTGAACTACTTTCCATGGAGATTAGGCCAAAATAGTATAAGTCTACTGTAATGTACTCAAAATCTTCTCTCCTCACCACAATATAAGCATCTAAATTACATACTTCTTTATATATTGCTTAATAGTTTCTTGCATCTATGAATTTATTTATAGAAGTACTTTCAGTTCCACTGTAAATTCCATTTACATTATAAAGGGACTGTATGGAACTTATTCCATTCTTTTTCTCATTGAAATTTCATTAATGAAAAACACTCTCACTTAACATTACCATTATGAGCTCTGGTACACTGAACTTCTATGGGTATACAATTAACAACTCAGAGTATCTTTTCAAGTCTGATTTATTGAAACACATAAGGTCATCTTCTGTGATATATCTTGGGCTTCCCTGGTAACTCACCTGTAATGCAGGTGGTTTGAGACCCTGGTTTGATTCCTGGGTCATAAAGATCCCCTGCAGAAGGGATAGGCTACCTATACCAGTATTCTTGGGTTTCTCTGGAGTCTCAGATGGTAAAAAATCCTCCTGCAATGCAGGAGACCTGGGTTTGATCCCTGGGTTGGGGAGATCCCCTGGAGGAGGGTATGGCAACCCAGTCCAATATTCTTGCCTGGAGAATCCCCATGGACAGAGGAGCCTGTGGCTATGGCATCACAAAATGTCAGACATAATTGAGCAACTAAGCACAGCCCATGACATAGCTCACTTTTTAATTTTTTTAAAACTACACTGAATCTCTTGAACAGCGACTGCAAAAATGTTTTATATTGACAAAGAAGCTTCCCAGGTGGCTCAGTTATAAAGAATGCTCATGCCACTGCAGGAGCCAAGAGATGTGGGGTCATCCCTGGTCAGGAAGATCCTCTGGAGAACATAACGGCAGCCCACTTCAGTATTCTTGCCTGGAAAAATTCCATGGACAGAGGAACCTAGAAGGCTACAGTCCAGGGGGTCACAAAAGACTCAGACACAGTTGAGTAACGGAGCATGCACACACAAATGATGATACCTGGTCCCCATGCTGGAAGAGGATTTACTAACATCAGTCTAAAAGAATTAGATTCTTCAAGACATAAGATCTATTTCAAAGGTTGCTCATGACAGTTGTCATACTTACTCCAACTCAGAATTTCTTGTTCATAACAATGTCCTTTTCAAGAACACCCTTGCCACTGAAAGAGATAAGAGATTTTGTCATTTTTCTCTTTAACGCATTCAACAAGTTCCCTGAAGCAATGAAGTCTTTCAATAACACTGTTTACATTTCTTTCAATTTACATAATTTTATAGCTATTGAGATGCTGAACATTATGAAGAAAAAATAATAGGCCTTAGTTAATAAATTATTTAAAAAGTCAATAATTTTTTTTATATCTTTTGTTCTGAATTAAAATATGATTGCAGCACTTCAAACAAACTGAAGATTCTTTCAGGTCTGTTTGTTAAAGAGACCAGTGGTTTTTACATGTGAAAGAATTAGAACATGTTGAACTCCAAGTGTTTTATAGACGTCTCATCAAATTTTAAAGAAAAAGCTAATCTTATGCAAGTTGTCTGATAAAACTTGCTACCCAGCTCATTTCATAGAGTAAAATACCATTAATTTTGAAAGTACATAAAGGCAAAGCCAAAAACTCACTTATAAACATAGATCGTTGTTGTTGTTTACTCCCTAAGTCATGTCCAAATCTTTGTGACCGCATGGACTGTAGCCCGCCAGGCCCCTCCGTCCATGGGATTTTCCATGCAAGGATACCGGAGTGAGTTTCCTTTCCCTTCTCCAGGGGATCTTCCTGACTGAGGGATTGAACCCTTATCTCCTACATTGCCAGATAGATTCTTCACTGAACCACCAAGAAAGGCCCATAAACATAGGTGTAAGTATGCACATAAAAAAATAGGTAAGGAAATCAATCAAGGCATTTAAAAAACCATATTTTGTTATTAGAGTATATGCCAGGAATGCAAGAATCTTTCAACATAAGCAAAGCTTGAAAATATACACTCCAAGGGATTATGCTTGCTTATGTAGTTAATTTTTCCATGGCTCTTATCATAAGATGGGGTATGACTACTCTCAAAGAACATCAGAACTTTGCAAAACATTTTGAATTAAACTCCACTGTGAGAACATGTGACATCATAATTTGGTAGTTAAATGACCACTGAGAACATTGTTGCAAAAGTTGGCCAGTTTGGAACTGTAAGACTAACACCATATGAAATAACTGATAGTTGATAATAGGTACAAGCATAAGTGATATTTTTGAATTACCTACAATAGTTATAATGTGTAGAAAAATATTCATGATTTCTGTTGACATCGATACCACAGGTAAATTTCAGTGCCAACTGTTTTTGCCTATATTTGTAGTGAAAGAAGATGCTAAATTTCTCATAAGAAAATTAACCTTACAGATAAGTAAAAATAAATATTTCATTTTTTCTTACTACTACTACTAAGATGCTTGAGTCATGTCCAACTCTTTGCGACCCCATGGACTCTAGGCCACTAAGCACATCTGTCCATGGGATTCTCCAGGCAAGATTATTGGAGTGGGTAAGCATTTTCTTCTCCATGGAATCTTCCCAGGGAATCCATGTTTCCCGCTTTGGCAGGCAGATTCTTTACCACTGAGCCACCAGGGAAGCCTCATGATATATATTACCAAGATGCTAGATTGTTGAGTATGTCATAGAGGCCTTTCACATTTCACCAGCTGCAAAAGATGTTCGCTCAATAAATTACTCTAAACTTTGGTAGTGTCACTTGGCAGTTTTCCTAATTGAGGACTAATTTAAAAAATAATTTCATTGTAACCATCACTTAAGCTGTATGTCTAAGGCAATATGATTTGTTAGGGGAAAACAATAATAATTTAGTGATAATTATAGCAAAATCAAACCGTACACCAATCTTATCAGCACACAAATGACATGCCTCTCTAGTTAAAACACCTGAGCTTGTATACAACTCTCTCATTATTTAATATCCAAACACCAAACAGAAATAGTGATGTTTTTAATTATCTTGATTACAATCCACAATAAATAAAAAATATGCCTCAGAAGGGCATGCAGAATTTGTGATTTTTTAAAAGCCATATAGAATATCAATTTTATATTCAGAGAGTAGTAGTTTTTCTAGGAAAAAATAACAAAATAAAAAATGTGTAATCTTTGGAGATCCTGGAAAATATTGACTTTTATATAGTTAATTTTTATATAATGCAAGTTAAAACGCAAAAGCAAAGAGAATGCATGCTAAGTCAGTTCAGTCATGTCCCACTCTGTGTGACCCCATGGACTCTAACCGGCCAGGCTCTTCTGTTCATGGGATTCTCCTGGCAAGAACACTAGAGTGAGTTGCCATGCCTTCCTCCACCAGGGGATGTTCCCATTAAGGATAGAACCCACATCTCCTGCGGCTCCTGCAATGGCAAATGGGTCTTTACTACTAGTGCCACCTGGGAAGCCGGTTTTGAAGGTATCAGTTCAGCTAAGTTCAGTGGCTCAGT
The DNA here is from genome assembly GCA_006410635.1 of Cephalophus harveyi. Classification (NCBI taxonomy): domain Eukaryota; kingdom Metazoa; phylum Chordata; class Mammalia; order Artiodactyla; family Bovidae; genus Cephalophus; species Cephalophus harveyi. Next base: position 119,845 of record SJYT01020667.1, on the reverse strand, counting down.
CATATCCAGCTCTTTGCAACCCCATGGAATGCAGTACCTGAGGCTTCCCTGTCCATCACCAGTTCCCAGACCTTGTTGAAACTCATATCCATTGAGTCAGTGATGCCATCCAACCATCTCATTCTCATCGTCCCCTTCTCCTTCTGCCTTCAATCTTTCCCAGCATCAGGCTCTTTTCCAATAAGTCAGTTCTTCACATCAGGTGGCCAAAGTATTGGAGCTTCAGCATCAGTCTTTCCAATGAATATTCAGGACTGATTTTCTTTAAGATTGAATGGTTTGATCTCGTTTCAGTCCAAGGGACTCTCAAGAGTCTTCTCCAGCACCACAGTTCAAAAGCATCAATTCTTCAGTTATCAGCTTTCTTTATGGTCCAACTCTCACATCCATACATGACTATTAGAAAAACCATAGCTTTGACTAGATGGACCCTTGCTGGCAAAGTAATGTCTCTGCTTTTTAATATGCTCTATAGATTTGTCATAGTTTTTTTTTCAAGGAGCAAGTGTCTTTTAATTTCATGGCTGCAGTTACCATCTGCAGTGATTTTGGAGCCCAAGAAAATAAAGTCTCTTACGTTTCCATTGTTTCCCTATCTATTTGCCATGATGTGATGGGACTGGATGGAGAAGACAATGGCACCCCACTCCAGTACTCTTGCCTGGAAAATCCCATGGACGGAGGAGCCTAGTAAACTGCAGTCCATGGGATTACTAAGAGTCGGACACGACTGAAAGACTTCACTTTCACTTTTCACTTTCATGCATTGGAGAAGTCCATACATGACTATTAGAAAAACCATAGCTTTGACTAGATGGACCCTTGCTGGCAAAGTAATGTCTCTGCTTTTTAATATGCTCTATAGATTTGTCATAGTTTTTTTTTCAAGGAGCAAGTGTCTTTTAATTTCATGGCTGCAGTTACCATCTGCAGTGATTTTGGAGCCCAAGAAAATAAAGTCTCTTACGTTTCCATTGTTTCCCTATCTATTTGCCATGATGTGATGGGACTGGATGGAGAAGACAATGACACCCCACTCCAGTACTCTTGCCTGGAAAATCCCATGGACGGAGGAGCCTAGTAAGCTGCAGTCCATGGGATTACTAAAAGTCGGACACGACTGAAAGACTTCACTTTCACTTTTCACTTTCATGCATTGGAGAAGGAAATGGCAACCCACTCCAGTGTTCTTGCCTGGAGAATCCCAGGGATGGCAGAGCCTGGAGGGCTGCCGTCTATGGGGTCTCACAGAGTCAAACACAATTGAAGTGACTTAGCAGCAGCAGCAGCAATGGAACTGGATGCCATGATCTTCATTTTTTGAATGTTGAGTTTTAAGCCAACTTTTTCACTCTCCTCTTTCACTTTCATTAAGAGGCTCTTTAGTTCTTCTTCACTTTCTGCCATAAGATTGGTGTCATCTGCATATCTGAGGTTACTCGTATTTCTCCCATCAATCTTGATTTTAGCCTGTCTCTCATCTAGCCCAGAATTTCACATGATATACTTTGCATATAAATTAAACAAACAGGGTGACAATATACAGCCTTGATGTACTCCTTTCCCAATTTGGAACCAGTTCATTGTTCCATGTCCAGTTCTAACTGCTGCTTCTTGACCTGCATACATTTTTCTCAGGAGGCAGGTAAAGCAATCTGGTATTCCCATGTCTGTAAGAATTTTCCACAGTTTTTTGTGATCCACACAGTCAAAGGCTTTGACATATTCAATAAAGCAGAAATAGATGGTTTTGTTTTTTTTTTTTTTTTTAACTCTCTTGCTTTTTCAATGATTCAACGGATGTTGGCAATTTGATCTCTGGTTCCTCTGCCTTTTCTAAAACAAACTTGAACATTTGGAAAATTTCAGTCCACATACTGTTGAAGCCTCACTTGGAAAATTTTGCACATTATTTTGGTAGCGTGTGAGATGAGTGCAACTGTGTGGTAGTTTGAACATTCTTTGGCATTGCCTTTCTTTGGGATTGGAATAAAAATTGACGTTTTCCAGTTCTGTGGCCACTGCTGAGTATTCCAAATTTCCTGGCATATTGAGTGCAACACCTTAAGAGCATCATCTTTTAGGATTTTAAATAGCTCAGCTGGAATTCCATCACCTCTACTAGTTTTGTTCATAGTGATGTTTCCTAAGGCCCACTTAACTTCACATTCCAGGATGTTTGGCTCTCGGTGAGTGATCACACCATCATGTTTATCTGGGTCATTAAGATCTTTTTTGTATAGCTCTTCTATGTATTATTGTCACCTCTCCTTAATATCTTCTGCTTCTGTTAGGTTCATGTTGTTTCTATCCTTGACTGTGCCCCTTGAAGGTCTAGCTGACACAATTTTCTGAGATGAACCATGACAATGAGAGTAATGTGGGATGCCTCCAGGAGTTTTGACCTTGGTGACTGGAAGAATGATTTTCTCTGGAAGGAAAGACTATAGAAGGAGAAGACTTATAGGATAGGAAATTAAAGGCAATGAAAAATTATTTAGCACTTATACTATTGAAAGTTGGGTCTATACCTTTGCCTTTAAACCTGAATGGGCTCTGTGATTGCTTTAATTCATGAATTATGTTGCATGTGATACTTTGCCAGTGTCTGGCCCCATCCCCTAAGAAATCAACAACTTTTTGCTTTGTTTCTTGAAACACTTACTCTTGGAATCTGAAGCTCCATGTGAGAAGTATGCCAAGTCTTGTCTTCTGCACAGGAAGAAAACCCAAGCCATGTGGACAGATCATGATGAATGAAGCCATATGAACTATAATGGAGATGGAGACAGAAAGGAAAGACAGAGAGACACAGAGAGAAAACCATGTATGAAAGAAAGGAAGCCATTTTTGGGAATGGATCATTCAACCCCAAAAAACTCAGTTGATGGCATGTGGCTTAGAGATGAACCATCTATCTGATATCTTCCCAAACTCCTAACCCACAAGATCCTGAGGAAAATAAAATGGGTATTTCAAAACATTAAATTTAGGAGTAGTGCACCACACTACAGTAGATAAACAAATCAGAATCAATAATTGTTTTATATATGCTAATTCTGAGATGCCCATAAATATTCATAGCTTCAACATATTCCAGCTTTGGGATATTTGATGAAATATTTTCTGAGGATTAAATGAGATAATGTTTACAGAGAGCCTAGTTTAGTTATTTTCTGTCATAAATTACTCAACCAATGCTAAATATCTTCCCTAGTAGTTCAGATGGTCAAGTATCTGCCTGCAATGCAAGAGTCGGTGGAAACATGGGTTTGATCCCTAGGTCCAGTATTCATGCCTGGAGGATTCCATCGCCAGAGGAGCCTGGCAGGCTACAGTCCATGGGTTGGCAAAGAGTCAGACACACCTAAGCTACTAACACAAACAATGTGAAGTGGTTTCCAATTTTTAAAGTCACCTGATAGCTAAAGGACAGAGGAAATTAATTATGTTATGAATCAGAATGCCCTACAAATTTTATGGCAACCAAATCATGCCAAGAGGTAGAGGGAAAAAGCAGAAATGAAATCATAAATGCATACATTAGTATCATCCTATTTTATAGTGGATAGTTGGTAGAGATTCTTTAAACGTGATATTTCATTTTCCAAAAAAAGTGTATATAATTTAAGTCTTAAAAGTTTACGTCTAGAATAACCTGAAATAATGTTTCTAAAATAAGAAAGGAAAAGTGGCCCAAATTGATGTTCTATTGAAAGCATGATAATGTGTTCCTCTTATAGCAGAAAATCATATTTGTTAGCTGCTGCTGCTGCTTTTAAGTCGCTTCAGTCGTGTCCTACTCTGTGCCACCCCATAGACGGCAACCCACCATGCTCCCCCGTCCCTGGGATTCTCCAGGCAAGAACACTGGAGTGGGTTGCCATTTCCTTCTCCAATGCATGAAAGTGAAAAGTGAAAGTGAAGTCACTCAGTCATGTCTGACTCAGCGACCCCATGGACAGCAGCCCACCAGGCTCCTCTCCGTCCATGGGAGTTTCCAGGCAAGAGCACTGGAGTGGGGGCCATTGCCTTCTCCATATGTTTGTAGCAGTTTCCTACAAAGAATTATGCACTAATGTGTGTGTTGGAGGAGGGTGTATGTATAAGGGAAAACAATATTGATTATACAATCCTTTCATGAAGACAATATTGCATATACATTTCATATGCCAGAAATAATCTTTTAGACTATGCAATAAATTTTGGATTATAGGGAAAGGAAAAGCCTCATTTTTACTCTCACAATTTTGCATTTTCAAATTAAGATTTTACAGTTGCAGTGAAAGTAAATTTCCAATTATTACTTAACACATTTTTAAAACATATGCCAACTCTCATCCAATTAAAAAAAATTAAAATGTCCTTTTACTTAAAATTTGAATGATCTATATAGTCATTAATTTGCTTTTTAAACTAACCCCCTTTGTGATAAATAGAGGCTTTCATTCTTATGTGAGTCTTTCCAAGTCCAGTTTATCCAGTTATTTTGTCAGCATAAGATAACTCTTCTCGCTCAGGACTGGTGCACTGGGATGACCCAGAGGGATAGTACAGGGAGGGAGGTGGGAGGAGGGTTCAGGATGGGGAACATGTGTACACCCGTGGCAGATTCATGTTGATGTATGGCAAAACCAATACAATATTGTAAAGTAATTAGCCTCCAAGTACATTAAATAAATTTATATTTTTAAAAAGATAACTCTTCTCAATTAAAAAAATAAAGAATATGCTATACTTCAGAATTCTATTCTTAAACATTTTGAGTAGACTGGACATCTGAAATCTGTCAGAACTAGAGAATCAGAGAGCTGTGGTTACCATCTTCATTTTCTCCTTTCCCTTCTAATTGGACCCAGAAACTGACCTTTGACCACAACTGCCACCCTTAGCCATGAGCAACACATTATCAATCATACTTTTAAAAAAGAGAAAGCTTTCTACAGGCTGAACAACTTTACCAAAACCAAGTTGATACTAGTATAATGAAACAGAGAGCTATTTTGATCATTCAAATCATGTGGGTTCCAAAGCACATTCATACTTTTCTCTAAAATATGTAAATAACTGCATCAAAAGTGATATTGGTGTTTAAAATGCCTGAAATTGCCACACATTCTCTGACTTTCCTGCAAATAGAAGCTGTTCTGTCTCACCCCATATCTTAGTTCTAGATAAGCATTAACCTCATGTCATAGTGTTCATTTCACCTTATGCAAAACCTCTATATCATAATAACATTATTCATTTACTTCTGTTATAACTATTATTACTGATTATGTGGTTTATGTTTTCTAAACAGAAGGGACTAGAAGCAAACAAAGAGGCCAAGTAGATGAATCTGTAGTCTTTATGGTGACATCCTGAGGGAAGAATCCTTCAATAGTCCTTTTGTGGAACTGTCAGAATTATTTTTCAAAGAACTAAGCCACAGAGAATCCTGTCACTAGCTCAGAGCTTAAATATATTTTATGAAGAAAAATAGATTTAAGCAAAAGAAGGCTAAAGAATTTTATTGCACTGAAAAAGAAAGCTTAGTTTAAGAAACTAGCTCAATATCATAGATGTTTTATTAAAATTCCATCAAGTGCCCATTTTCTCATTCTGCTTTGGCTTCTTTACCTTTGTAGCATATGCATTATGACCTGCTATATATAAAATGTATTTCAAGCATCAGAGGCCTTGGGAAACTTTTTCAGTCTAAATGTCTGAGACATTCTAATTCATCACCATGCAAGAAAGTATGACACATTTAGTGCATCATTTCCCTGGGGACTGTATTGTGACTTGACAACAAGGTAGAAACAGTGACCTGAAAGGTCATTTCTATCTCTTGCTTTTATGCCAAAACATTGAGAATTGGTTGTGTTTGCATTCTTAGGATTATAGGGCATTTTAAAAGGTAGACATGCAGTCATTTGGCATAGAAAAGGTAATAACTGGCAACTTAATATATAATAGAGTAAAATAGGAAAGCTGTATGACATGTTGATAATAGATATGATCTTCTTCAAGAATACTGCAGCATGACAGAGTTTGCATGACTTGAACCCTCATGTTCAACTGTTGTACAAGTCAGGAAACCTGAGTACCAGGAAGGAAAAATAACCAGAACAACGGTTTGAATGGCTCTCATAATTCCTGCCATTTCAAAACAAAACACAGAAGAATCCCCACAAACTTAGCAGTTTGAGAACTCTGAAGGGAGCTATCAATGGATGTACTGACAAGGAAAAAGAATTGCATGTAGAATCACAGAGCAATCACAGGCATTACTAACTTGAAACAGAAAAATTGAGCCCAGCTGCTTTGTACTAATCACTGGGGAAGGATCTGGGTTTCAGTTCTTGGCAAATATCATCACAATTTAATACATGTTTCTATGCCTGGTAATTAAAAACCAACACATTCCAAGCAGTTGCACAGAGGCTGAGGTCAAAAGACCATGTTAGGACAGCTGAACTAGCTCAGCTGCATTTCCAGAGGACAGTTGCTCTGTATAATTAAACTTTCAATGATGGAATTCAGAGAGGAACCACCCACACCTCCTAAGCCCCATTCTGATACAGTCAAAATTTCTTCTAATTGGATATTCTTGGAACACAGACAGAGTTTCAGCATGGGACCTGAAAGCTATCTTGGAAAGGAAGTTACACTGGAAAATCTTTTGTTTCTTTCTCTTCTGCATATCTTTTCCCCTCTCTCTTCTCTCATTCATTGCCAATCTTTACTTGTGAGTAAAACTTCAAACAAGAATTCATTACCACCCTTATTTCCACCAAGCACACACATCTTGTTACCTAATGCTGCTGCTGCTGCTAAGTCACTTCAGTCGTGTCCGACTCTGTGCGACCCCATAGACGGCAGCCCACCAGGCTCCCCCGTCCCTGGGATTCTCCAGGCAAGAACATTGGAGTGGGTTGCCATTTCCTTCTCCAATGCATGAAAGTGAAAAGTGAAAGTGAAGTCACTCAGTCGTGTCCAACTCTTTGCGATCCCATGGACTGCAGCCCACCAGGCTCCTCTATCCATGGGGTTTTCCAGGCAAGAGTACTGGAGTGGGGTGTTACCTAATACATCAACTCAATCCACAACTACACTTATATTGTATTTTCCACATGTCACCGACTAATAATACGAATGGTGAGAAGGGCATAGTCCTTAAAGTGGGACTGGGTACTCACAATATGAGAGAAAAGTCTGCATAAAATTAAGATATTATACATTTGGTGTAAACACATGTGTCAAGGTGCAAAAAGGGAAGAGGGCTCACAGATTTTGAAGATCAGAAAAGGCTTTCTGGGAGAAATAGTGTCAACTCTGAGACCAGAAAGAAATGAGTTGAAATTATCTGGGTAGAGCAAGGGTGGATCAAGTCTCAAGAATTTGGAACAACATGGGCAAAATGCTGAAGGTGAGCAAGAATTGTTATGTTCTATCATTTCCCATGGTAAGACTTTTATCCAAATATCAGTGTATACTCTACCTTCATTCCTTTTAAAACACACCACTTCCCCCAACTTCATCCTTTGGTATGCTCTGTGTCCATTTTTGTCTAGACTTTTTTTTTTTTTTTTTTTTACTAAATTGAAAGTAATTTTTATTAAAATGTGCTGCCCAGTTATTTACACTGAGAAAGATATGATCATAACCATGACCAAGTGGACTTTATCTCAGGGATGCAAGGATTCTTCAATATCCACAAATATGAAATTTCTCTAGACTTTTTAAGGATTTCTCTTTCAGTTAGCCTTTCTCCTTCTGTCCCTCCCATTTAATCCATGACACATAAATTATATTAAATGATAAAAAAAAATGAGGAAAAACCTTTTGACCCCCATGCTAAGGAGTTTGATGTTTTATCCAAAGCTACTAGACAACTGATGAAGGGTACTAAGATGAAATATAAAGACTGCCCCCTTGAAAGTACCATCCTGGCTTCTGTGTGCAGAATTTATGGGAAGAGGCATGTCAGGAAGCAAGGAGACCTGTCAGGAGGCTTTGCTAGCAGCCGGATCTGACAGTGGCAGTGGGGAGATACACTAGATGGATGCAGACAGGTTGATGAAATGCACAAGAGAAAGCATGGCTGACTCAGATTACTGGCTCAGCCTGCAGATGCAGATGATACCATTCCAATGGCAGAAAGTGAAGAGGAAATAAAGAGCCTATTGATGAGGGTGAATGAGGAGAGTGAAAACGCTGGCTTGAAACTCAACATAATAAAGCTAAGATCATGGCATCCAGTCCCGTCACTTCATGGCAAATAAAAGGGTGAAGGTAGAAGCAGAGATATATTTTATTTTCTTAGGCTCTAAAATCACTGTGGATGGTGATATACTGTCATGAAATTAAAAGACACTTGCTTCTTGGTAGGAAAGCTATGACAAATCTAGACAGTGTATTAAAAATCAGAGACACTATTTTGCTGACAAAGGTCTATATAGTCAAAGCCATGGTTTCTCTAGTAGTCATGTATGGATGTGAGAGTTGGACCATAAAGAAGGCTGAACACTGAAGAATTGATATTTCAAACTGTGGTGCTGGACAAGATTCTTGAGAATCCCCTGGACAGCAAGGAGATCAAACTACTTGATCCTAAAGGAAATCAACCCTAAATGTTCATCAGAAGGACTGAGACTGAAGCTGAAGCTCCAATACTTTTGCCAACTGATGTGAAGAGTTGATTTAATTGAAAGGACCCTGATGCTGAGAAAGACTGAAGGTGATAGGAGAAGTGGGTGGCAAAGGATGAGATGGCTAGATAGCATCACTGACTCAATGGACATAAATTTGAGCAAACTCTGAGAGATAGTGGAGGACAGGGAAGCCTGGCCTGCTATCGTCTATGGGGTCACAAAAAGTCAGACGTGACTTCTGAACAACAAGTATAAAAATCACAAATAAAAGCATAAATCAGTTCAATAACTACTGATTTATCAGTTTGTTTTTTCTTCATACAAATAACATATAAGTAAATACCTAGTATCTATTTATTCATAATAAAAATTGCCTGTATCTCATATACATCTTTGCTCCCTCTTTAACAAAAATCATATTCTGTATCCTAAGTTGGGCTTCCCTTGTAGCTCAGTTGGTAAAGAATTTGCCTGCAGTGCAGGAGACCCGGGTTCGATCCCTGGGTTGGGAAGATCCCCTGGAGAAGGAAATGGCAACCCACTCCAGTATCCTTGCCTGGCAAGTCTCATGGACAGAGGAACCTGGTGTATTGCAGTCCATGGGTTTGCAAAGAGTCAGGCACGACTGAGCGACTAACACATAACACACATCCTAAGTTTAATTCAATGTGCATAATGTGCCTCACCTGCCACTGAGGTACAATGAGAAACAACTAGGTAGCGTTAGTTCAGTTCAGTTGCTCAGTTGTGTCTGACTCTTTGCAACCCCATGGGCTGCAGCATGCCAAGCTTCCCTGTCCATCACCAGTTTCCAGACCTTGCTCAAATTCATGTCCATCAAGTCAGTGATGCCATTTAACAATCACAGCCTCTGTCGTCCCCCTGTCCTCCTGCCTTCAATCTTTCGCAGCCTCAGAATCTTTTCCAATGAGTCAGTTCTTCACATCAGGTGACCAAAGTACTGGAGTTTCAGCTTCAGCATCAGTCCCTCCAATTATATTCAGGATTGATTTCCTTTAGGATTGTCTGGTTTGATCTGCTTGCAGTCCAGGAGACTCACAAGAGTCTTCTTCAATGCCACAGTTCAAAACCATCAGCTCTTCAGTGCTCAGCTTTCTTTATGGTCCAACTCTCACATCCATACATGACTACTGGAAAAACCATAGCTTTGACTAGGCAGACCTTTGTCAGCAAAGTTACGTCTTTGCTTTTTAATACGCTATAGCCTGAGACCATTTTCTGGGAAATATTCAATGGTATGGAGGAGAAAGGAGCACAGAGTTTATGCTCCTGACAAATCTGAGGGTGCCCTTTTATAAAAGGGGGAGCTATCTATGAAGGCATTTTAAAATGTCCTCCTTATTTCCATAATTCACAGAGAACATTAATTCAGCAGAAGGAACACAGCTCCCAAAGAGAATGAACACATAGCTCACCAATATGACTGACACAACAAGTGACTGAGTCCTGGGAAGCTGTTCTGGAGTTAGCAAGACAGTAAAACAATCTGCAATTAGTAAAGAGAGTCCAGTGGCAAGAACCTGGTACAGCATTACAGAAATCTTGAGGCAAAGCAATGTAGGATATTCAAGATTATTTTAGCAACTAGAAAACCAAGCTTTATTTCAGACAATTGTCTGCCTAGCCAAAATGATTAAGCATCAGCACAAGCTATTTAAAGAGAGGAACAGGAGAGTGGGTCTTAAAATCCTAAACATTATATATAGCATTGCTTCTCAACATTTTTATCTTCCTTCTTTGTGATAAATTAAACATCTCAGCTCCCCTCCCCCATCACATCACAATGCCTGGATATTATAATAGTTTTAATGAAAAGATGCCAGTGAAAAATTATTGTTTTGCCCCAATTTTGTGTCCCAATCAGACAAGAATGTCTATAAAGCTTTCAGTTCAGTTCAGTCACTTAGTCATGTCAAACTCTTTGCGACCCCATGGGCTGCAGCACACCAGGCTTCCCTGTCCATCACCAACTCCCAGACTTTGCCCAAACTCATCTCCATAGAATCAGTGATGCCATCCAACCATCTTGTCCTCTGTCATCCCCTTCTCCCCCTGCCTTCCACCTTTCCCAGCATCAGGGTCTTTTCCAATAAGTCAGTTCTTCACATCAGGTGGCCAAAGTATTGGTTTCAGCTTCAACATTAGTCCTTCCAATGAATATTTAGGACTGATTTCCTTTAGGATGGACTGGTTTGATCTCCTTGTAGTCCAAAGGACTCTCAAGAGTCTTCTCCAACACCACAGTTCAAAAGCATCAATTCTTCAGCACTGAGCTTTCTTTATGGTCCAACTCACATCCATACATAACTACTGGAAAAACCATAGCTTTGACTAGAACTTTGTTGAAAAAGTACTGTCTCTGCTTTTTAATATACTATCTAGGTTGGTCATAGGCATAGACAAGTCAAAACGATGTTGACTTGTCCTAATAAAGAAAATACATCTAGTGCACCATTTGCCATTGGAATAACTATATGATATTAATAAAATAGATGATAACCCGTTGTCATTCTCCAATGCCCATATCTATTTACACAAACCAAATAAGTTATTAGAATAAGAATGTGGTAGAAATCATTGTCTTTGAATCCTCCAAGATCTTGAGAGTGGAACTAATCTCTGCACATCTAGTGTGAGGGCACTATTAGTTTTGATTAACAGTTTTCTAGGTAGATACAGGTCCAGTGGCTGCCACTAAACTTGTCTACCACAATAGCTCTCACTCCACTCGTTAAAGAACCAACATGACGATGAGGCTTTTTTCTAAATGCTTACAATACTAGTTGTGGATATGACTGGTGATAGAAGCAAGGTCCAATGCTGTAAAGAGCAATATTGCAAAGGAACCTGGAATGTTAGGTCCATGAATCAAGGCAAATTGGAAGTGGTCAAACAAGAGATGGCAAGAGTGATCATCGACATTCTAGGAATCAATGAATTAAAATGGACTGGAATGGGTGAATTTAACTCAGATGACCATTATATCTACTATTGTGGGCAATAATCCCTTAGAAGAAATGGAGTAGCCATCATGGTCAACAAAAGAGTCTGAAATGCAGTACTTGGATGCAATCTCAAAAACGACAGAATGATCCTGTTCGTTTCTAAGGCAAACCATTCAATATCACAGTAATCCAAGTCTATGCCCCAGACAGTAATGTTGAAGAAGCTGAAGTTGAACGGTTCTATGAAGACCTACAAGACCTTCTAGAACTAACACCCAGAAGAGATGTCCTTTTCATTACAGGGGTCTGGAATGCAAAAGTAGGAAGTCAAGAAACACCTGGAGTAACAGGCAAATTTGGCCTTGGAGTACAGAATGAAGCAGGGCAAAGGCTAATAGAGTTTTGCGAAGAGAATGCGCTGGTCACAGCAAACACCCTCTTCCAACACACAAGAGAAGACTCTACACATGGATATCACCAGATGATCAACACTGAAATTAGACTGATTATATTCATTGCAGCCAAAGATGGAAAAGCTCTATACAGTCAGCAAAAACAAGACTGGGAGCAGACTGTGGCTCAGATCATCAACTCCTTATTGCCAAATTCAGATTTAAATTGAAGAAAGTAGGGAAAACCACTAGGCCATTCAGGTGTGATCTAAATCAAATCCCTTATGATTATACACTGGAAGTGAGAAATAGATATAAGGGCCTAGATCTGATAGATAGAATCCCTGATGAACTATGGACGGAGGTTTGTGACATTGTACAAGAGACAGGGATCAAGACCAACCCCATGGAAAAGAAATGCAAAAAACCAAAATGGCTGTCTGGGAGGCCTTGCAAATAGCTGTGAAAAGAAGAGAAGTGAAAAACAAAGGAGAAAAGGAAAGATATAAGCACCTGAATGCAGAGTTCCAAAGAATAGCAAGGAGAGATAAGAAAACCTTCCTCAGTGATCAATGCAAAGAAATAGAGGAAAACAACAGAATGGGAAAGACTAGAGATCTCTTCAAGAAAATTAGAGATAACAAGGGAATATTTCACGCAAAGATGGGCTCGAAAAAGGACAGAAATGGTATGGATCTAACAGAAGCAGAAGATATTAAGAAGAGGTGGCAAGAATACACAGGAGAATTGTACAAAAAAGATCTTCAAGACCAAGATAACCACGATGGTGTGATCACTCACCTAGAGCCAGATATCCTGGAATGTGAAGTCAAGTGGGCCTTAGAAAGCATCACTGCAAACAAAGCTAGTGGAGGTGATGGAATTCCATTGGAGCTATTTCAAATCCTGAAAGATGATGCTGTGAAAGCGCTGCACTCAATATACAAGCAAATTTGGAAAACTCAGCAGTAGCTACAGGACTGGAAAAGGTCAGTTTTCATTCCAATCCCAAAGAAAGGCAATGCCAAAGAATGCTCAAACTACCACACAATTGCACTCATTTCAC
>SJYT01020667.1:37073-105547 GCA_006410635.1 Cephalophus harveyi | reverse complement strand
TTGGATCTCCTTGCAGTCCAAGGAACTCTCAAGAGTCTTCTCCAACACCACAGTTCAAAAGCACCAATTCTTCGGTGCTCAGCCTTCTTCACAGTCCAACTCTCACATCCATACATGACCACAGGAAAAACCATAGCCTTGACTAGACGGACCTTAGTTGGCAAAGTAATGTCTCTGCTTTTGAATATACTATCTAGGTTGGAACAACAAACTGGTTCCAAATAGGAAAAGGAGTACTTCAAGGCTGTATATTGTCACCCTGCTTATTTAACTTATATGCAGAGTACATCATGAGAAACATTGAGCTGGAAGAAGCACAAGCTGGAATCAAGATTGCCAGGGAAAATATCAATAACCTCACATATGCAGATGACACCAGTCTTTTGGCAGAAAGTAAAGAGGAATTAAAAAGCCTCTTGATGAAAGTGAAAGAGGAGAGTGAAAAAGTTGGCTTAAAGCTCAACATTCAGAGAACAAAGATCATGGCATCCGGTACCATCACTTCATGGGAAATAGATGGGGAAACAGTGGAAACAGTGTCAGACTTTATTTGGGAGGCCTCCAAAGTGACTGCAGATGGTGACTGCAGCCATGAAATTAAAAGACACTTACTCCTTGGAAGGAAAGTTATGGCCAACCTAGATAGTACATTGAAAAGCAGAGACATTACTTTGCCAACAAAGGTCCATCTAGTCAAGGCTATGGTTTTTCCAGTGGTAATGTATGGGTGCGAGAGTGGACTGTGAAAAAACCTGAGCACCGAAGAATTGATACTTTTGAACTGTGGTGCTGCAGAAGACTCTTAAGAGTCTCTTGGACTACAAGATCAAACCAGTCCATCCTAAAGGAAATCAGTCCTAAATATTCATTGGAAGGACTGATGCTGAAGCTGATACTCTATACTTTGGCCACCTCATGCAAAGAGTTGACTCATTGGAAAAGACCCTGATGCTGGGAGGAAATGGGGGCAGGAGGAGAAGGGGACGACAGAGGATGAGATGGCTGGATGGCATCACCAACTCGATGCACATGAGTTTGGGTGAACTCCGGGATTTGGCAATGAAGAGGGAGGCCTGGCATGCTGCGATTCATGGGGTCACAAAGAGCTGGACACAACTGAGCAACAGAACTGAACTGAACTGAAATGCTTACACTAAATTATGCATTTCAGAACTTGGAAAATTACCACCAGATATGTTCAGAAACCAAACAGGCCAACTATACAGTGAATCTCAGAAACAGACCATGATTTTCTTGGCCTTACATGTCCTTAATCCTACTAGCTGAACATTCTGGACTTCAGAGGAATTAGAATCTGTATAGAGGCAATTTTGTGTAATCCTTGAAAATTTGGGGAGTATATCCATTTCTCACTTACAGTTACCCTATTAGTGACTAAAGTTCGAGGCCAGGAAGCTGAATTTTCCCAAATGAGTCCTAGAAAGAAAGGGATAGATGTACCACTCCTATTTCCATACCTCAATGTTCTTATCTGTGTTCTACCTTTAATGGACACACCTTGAGATAACAGCTTTTGATACAGGATTTGTACTGTATTTTAGAAATGGAACTCATTCTTTTAAGGTGTGCATGCGTGCCTGCAAGCTCAGATGCTCAGTCATTTCCAAGTCTTTGCAATCCCATGGACTATATAGCCCATCAGGCTCCTCTCTCCATAGAATTTTCCAGGCAAGAATACTGTGGGTTGCTATTTCCTACCCCAGTAAGATAGCTCCCCCAATCTTTTACTCAGCAATATTTTCAAAAAGTAATGCACTTCTAGTAGCGCTGTTTTTTTGGTGGGCGGGGTGTCCCATTAGGTCCCACAGTCCTAAGCCCATTGCCATACTCCCTTTGAAGTATACTGAAGTATAAACCCCTTGGTTTAATGTAATATTAGCCAGTATCTTGCCAGTGAATCAATCCTTTGTAAGTCTTATATCCTGGTGCAGGTGGAGGCCTTACAGGCAGAAAAAGCAAACAGGAAATGTGTTATTTTTGGTAAACATCAAAGGCTACTGCTTCCAGGATAGAAGTACAGCTGCACAGTGTAATCCATGTACCAGCAAGTGGCTGGCAGTACAATGTCAGGTTTTGGCCTTGCTCTCTGTTGATGGCGGGTTACATAGGTTTGGAAGCAGTAGCTTGGTCTGAGATTCTTGAGGAGATAAGAAGTGTTTTGAAAACAAAGGGAATACTATGAATTTAATACATCACTTTATGGAAAACAGAAGGGGGAAAAAATGGAGGCAGTGACAGGTTTTATTTTCTTGGTCTCCAAAATCACTTCAGACAGTGACTTCAGCCATGAAGTAAAAGATGCTTGCACATTGGAAGGAAAGCTATGACAAATATAAACATCATGTTAAAAAACAGAGACATCACTTTGCCAACAAAGGTCCATATAGTCAAAGCTATGGTGCTTCCAGTAGCCATGTCCAGATGTGAGAGGTGGACCATAAAGAAGGCTGAGCATCTAAGAACTGATGTTTCAAACTGTGGTGCTGGGGAAGACTCTTGAAGATCACTTGGATTGCAAGGAGATCAAACCAGTCAACCCTAAAGGAAATCAGTCCTGAATATTTATTGGAAGGACTGATGCTGAAGTTGAAACTCTAATCCTTTGGCTTCCTGGTGGGAAGGGCCTACTCACTGAAAAAGACCCTGATATTGGGAAAGATTGAGGGCAAAAGGAGAAGGGGCTGACAGAGGATGAGATGGTAGGAGAGCATCACCAACTCAATGGACATGAATCTGAGCAAACTCGGAGATAGTGAAGGAGAAGGGAGCTGGCGGGCTACTGTCCATGGACTGGCAAAGAGCCAGACACGACTTAGTGACTGAGCAGCAACAACAAATTATGTATTATTAATAATTATACATCTAGACAGTAATGATTTAGAGTGTAGTAAGCCAATGTACTGCCAATGGGTGTCAGGGTTTCCAGAAATCCTGCTTTGCTATCAAGAAAAGAGGCTCGTTGGTAAAATACAAGAGACATATGCGCTGTGATGCTCATATTGGCCCCTCTGGATAAAACTCCATCCTTCTCCACCTTGGTTTCTCAAGCTTCCCTCTCTGGAATGGACTTCTTTGCCCACATATTGGCTTTGGCTTTGACTCATATAAATTCCTGGAAGAAGATTGGAGAAAGGGTGTGAGCTGGGGATTTTTATCTCACAGTTCCCTATTTGCAAGATTTGTGTGCTTTCAGTTTTCGGGAAGAACTATCTCATTTCTTCAGCCTAGAGGATCAAGCTATCTCTAGTGTTAAGTTCTGTACATTACCAAGCCTATGTAGAGGGCCCATGTATTAAATCATCTCCACATATTCCATATCTGTGTATGTCATCTTTTTCCTTTCAGAACTCTGACTGACACAGCATGTAAAAAAAAAAATGGAGATAGGGAACTTTAATGAAAGTAAAAAAATGGAAATGGAGAGATTCTTTTCAAGTGACTAAGAAAATAGATGAAAGGTTTCTAGTAAAAATGTTTTATTGATACTGAAGTGAGAACTGGGCAAAGGATAAATCCCAACAGATGTAATTAAGCGATAATATGCAATCTCCTGTAAGAAAGACTTTAAGATATGAAGCTCCAGCTATACTAAATTAAAGTTAGATGTTATCTACTTTTACTGATGTTAAACTAGCTAATTGTGTATAGTCCTACCAGAGGAGTGATACAATTAATTTTTAAGTATAAAGCTACACTTCCAGGGCTTCCCTGGCGTATGGTAAAGAGTCCACCTGCTAATGCAGAAGATGTGGGTTTGATCCCTGGGTCAAGAAGATTCCCTGGAGAAGGAAATGGCAACCCACCCCAGTATGCTTGTCTGGGAAATCCCATGGACAAAGGAGCCTGGTAGGCTACAGTCCATGGGGTCGCAAAAGAATCAGACATGCCTTAGCGACTAAACAATAACAAATACTTTCTTCCATTTGACCTCAAATAGTCAAATATGTCGCTATTGCCCTTATTGTACTCCTCATCCAGCTCATGGTTTATCTGTTATCTATCACCACAAAAATAATTGATAACCAACAATACAAAACATCACTAGCTTAAGCAATAGCTGATCATTGCTCATGTGTATGGAGTTGCTGTGGCTAGACTAAGTGGCCCCACTGATTGTGGCTGGGTTTGCACGCATGATGGTTGGCTGAATGCTGGGGAACTCAGCTTGGGCCCATGTGATCTTTTCTCTAGCAGACTAGCCGTGGCATCTTCTCATGGCAGTGGGAGAGCCACAGGGCAAAAGTGGAAATGCAAGAGGACACTTGAGGCCCTGCCTTGGAAACTGATGACCCCTTCAATCATATGTTACTCAGAAAAAATAAATGCACAGGGCCAGCCCACATTAAAGAAATGGGGAAATTATCTCCATTCTTTCAGTGAGAAGAAGGCAAAACCACATGGTATTTGTTATTCTCTTTCTGACTTACTTCACTTTGTATGACAGTCTCTATGTCCATCCATGTCTCTGCAATTGGCGCAATTTCATTCCTTTTTATGGCTGAGTAATACTTGATTGTATATATGTGCCACATCTTCTTTATCCATTCCTCTGAGGACACTTTGGTTGTTTTAATGTGCTGCTGCTGCTAAGTCACTTCAGTCGTGTCCGACTCTGTGCGACCCCATAGATGGAAGCCCACCAGGCTCCCCTGTCCCTGGGATTCTCCAGGCAAGAACACTGGAGTGGGTTGCCATTTCCTTCTCTGGCTATTGTAAATAGTTCTGCAATAAATATTGAGTTGCATGTATCTTTTAGAATTAATGCATGTATATGGAATCTAGAAAATGATACAGATGAACGTATTTGCAAAGCACAAATAGAGACACAGATGTACAGAACAAACATATGGACCCCAAGGTGTGGGGGTTGGGGTGGTGGGAAGTGCTGGGTAGGATGAACTGGGAGAATGGGACTGACATATACACTACTGTGAATAAAATGGAGAAGGACATGGCAACCCACTCCAGTATTCTTGCCTGGAGAATTCCACGGACAGAGGAGCCTGGCAGGCTACAGTCCATGGGGTCGCAAGAGTTGGACATGACTTGGAGACTAAATCGCCACCACCATGAATAAAATAGATAACTAATGAAAACCTACTGTACAGCATGGGGAATTCTAAGTGGTAACCTAAAGGGGAAGGAAACCCACAAAAGAAGGGATATATGTACACATATGGGGCTTTCCAAGTGGCTCAGTGGTAAAGAATCTGCCTGCCAAAGCAGGGGACACAAGAGATTCAGGTTCAATTCTTGGAACAGGAAGACCCCCTGGAGTAGGAAATAGCATCCCACTCCAGTATTCTTGCCTGGAGAATATCCACGGGCGGAAGGAGCCTGGCAGGCTACAGTCCCTGGGACCGCAAAGAGTCAGACATGACTGAGCAACTGAACACACGCACACACACACGTACACATATGTCAATTCACTTTGCTGTATAGCAGAAACTAACACAGCGCTGTAAAACAACCATATTCTAATTAAATTCTTTTTGAAAATCACATGGTAAATGAACTGAATATGAGGTTCTTAACTCATTCAATCAAGCTTTTTTAAAATTTATTTATTTATTTTAATTGGAAGCTAATTACTTTCCAATATTGTAGTGGTTTAATCAACATTCTTAATTCATTCAATCTACCCTGTATGCCTTTTCTCATACCTAACATGACTATGAGGGCCAGCTGTGCAGCTCTCTCCATTTTCTAATACTCACATCTTCAAAATAATTATTCCCCTTTTAGACAATTAACACCATAGGTTCTTCTGCTAGCAAGGAACAGAAATGGCGATCAGGAGAATCAAGAAATGGGAGCTTGCATTCACCAAAGCATAGGAGAAAGTGAGCACCCAGCCTCAAGAAAAGCAAGTCCTTGTATCAGGCACTGTTGGCAGGCAGCCGTCAGGACTTGAGCTTTGTACTCAGGTAGCTGGTTACCTGATCAGCTCTCCATCTCTTTGCTTCCTACGCAGATCCATGATCACCCTGCTCCTCTTTTCAGTCAATAAAATACACTTCCCATGGAGCCGACATGTCCCCACCTCCCTGCCCTACTCAGTAGACTTGATAAAGCAGAGGCCAGCATGGAGGAGCTCTCCTGAGCAGGGCTGAAAGAGTAGCCATTGTAAGATCGCCAGCAGTCAGGTCTGGCAGGAGTCCTGAAACTACCTCCAGTTAGGGAACAGGTGTTTCCCCCATAACTACTATCATTAGCGCGAAGGATGCTTTACTCTTTATGACTCAGAAACTCTGCAAGAAATGAGTCAGACAAAGAGGAATTCTTAATGCGACTGTTGCAGAGGAAATGTCCTCCTTTTACTAAATTGCTAGCTCAGTTGGGAAAGAATCTGACTGCGATGTGGGAGACCCCTGTTCAATTCCTGGGTTGGGAAGATCCGCTGGAGAAAGGATAGGTTATCCACTCCAGTATTCTTGGGCTTCCCTTGTGGCTCAGCTGGTAAAGAATCTGCTTGCCATGTGGGAGACCTGGATTTGATTCCTGGGTTGAGAAGATCCTCTGGAGAAGGGAAAGGCTACCCATTCCAGTATTCTGGCCTAGAGAATTCCATGGACTAAGTCCATGGGGTCGCAAAGAGTTGGACACAACTTTCACTTTCACTTGTTACTACAATAGTGGGTCTTCCTAGGTAGCGCTAGTGGTAAAGAACCTGCCTGCCAACGTGGGAAAAATACGAGACTGGAGTTTGATTCCTGGGTCAAGAAGATCCCTTGGAGGAGGGCATGGCAAACCACTGCAGTATTCTTGCCAGGGAAACCCATGGACAGAGCATCCTGGTGAGCTATAGTCCATAGGGTCACAAAGAATCAGACATGACTGTGACTAATCACACACAAAATATGTGTATAACTGAACCACTGCCTCACACCTGAAACTAGCACAACACTGTAAATCAACGTATTTCAAGTTAAAAAATTTAAGACCAAAAAATCTGAAACAAAAATTGACTTCTGTTCCTTGTTTTCCAAGTACACTCAATTTTGTTTCACACAGATAATCTAGTAAAATATAAATGATTTTCTCTATGATGTGCTCAGTCGCCTCCAACGCTCTGCAGCCCTATAGAGTGTAGCTGGCCAGGCTCTTCTGCTCATGGAATTTTCCAGACAAGAATACTGGAGTGGATTGCCATTTCCCCCTAAAGGGAACTTCTGGATCCAGGGATCAAAAGTGCATCTCTTGCAGCTCTTACACTGACAGGTGGATTCTTTGGGCCACCTGGGAAGCCCCAATTTTCTCTATATTTAACTATAAATTTGAGTACAGCTTTTTAAAAAATTTATATTCAGAAACTTTAGGGGTGGAATTAACAAACTGTCATATATAGTAGAAATGCTGACCTCATGAAGTTCTTCAGAAAGGAAAGAAATTACACATCTGCTGGGCATCAGCCTATGGGAAGTACTTTGGAAAAATTCCTCTTATAAAAATAACCTGTGGAGATTTCCCTGGTGGTCCAGGGACTGAGACTCCAAGCCCCCAATGCAGGGGTGCTGAGTTCAGTCCCTGGTCGGGGAACTAGATCCCACATACCACAAATAAGAGTTCACAGGCAGCAACTAAAGATCCTGCATGGTGC
The DNA here is from genome assembly GCA_006410635.1 of Cephalophus harveyi. NCBI lineage: Eukaryota > Metazoa > Chordata > Mammalia > Artiodactyla > Bovidae > Cephalophus > Cephalophus harveyi. The sequence continues at coordinate 97,926 of SJYT01020667.1, read as the reverse complement.
AACTAAGACCCAGTGCAGCCAAATAAATGGATTAAATAAATATTAAAATATATATAAAAATAACACCTACCTGAATGTAGTGGTGGGGATGGGGGTGGGCTTGGTGGTCATCTACTGGATTCACATCTTGCCTCTACCTCTTTGGGCAGATTAATTTCTCTGTTTCAATTTTTTTATCTATAAAGGAGGGCAATCGTGCGACCAATCTCACAGGATTTGCACATAGATGAAGGGAATTCAGATAAGCAAACCCTGGAGACCTAACTGGGGCTTCCCCAGTGGCTCAGCGGTAAAGAATCTGCTTTGCCAGTGCTGGAGATACAGGAGACAGGTGTTCAATCCCTGGGTTGGGAAGATCCCTTGGAGAAGGAAATGGCAACCTGCTCCAGTATTCTTGCCTGAGAAATCCCATGGACAGAGAAGCCTGGCAGGTTATAGTCTGTGGGGGTCATAAAGAGTTGGACAGGACTGAGCACATTGTCTAACACTGTCCATAGAGCTGACATATAGTAAATGCAAAGGAAAATGAGCTATTATTGTTATTGTATGATTATTTACAGGTTCTACTCATTACTCAAAGGGTTCTTTTAATGCTTCTTAAAGTTAAGCTTACCTATAATTTGGCTTAAGGTTGGAAATATATATACAGTACTAATATATGGTAAATTGGCTTGACTATTTTCATTGCTGTTGTCAGGTTTTCATCTATCTTTTTCCTGAAAGGAAGTTGTGATACTTCCATCAATTTACCATTGTCAGACCCGCCTCATGCTATGGGCCTCTCAAAGATCAGTTCAGTTCAGTGACTCAGTCATGTCCAAGTCTTTGTGACCCCATGGACTACAGCATGCCAAGCCTCCCTGTGCATCACCAACTCCCGTAGTCTACCAAAACTCATGTCCACTGAGTCAGTGTTGCCATCCAACCATCTCATCCTCTCAAAGATCAAGCCTGGATAAATCCTGGGAAAAAATTAATTCTGCTGCTCTCTATTATGAAGAGGAAAATCAAGGATTCTCTCTTACTGTTGAAAGGTTTTTAAGATAAACTTCTTTGTGGCTTGGTTTCAGTCTCTTCAGCATGGAGTACCTGGACGTAATAGCTATTTTACATTTTAACTAAGGGCCTCCTTAACCTTCTGTCTGGCATTTGAAGATCTGACTGTGACTCTGATAAAGGGCAAACACTAGGGGAAGTGAAGGGCAGTCTTGCCTTTGTCTGTATTTGTTGCAGCCTTTTCGGAAGAGAAGGGGGAAAGGGCTCTGATTAATTTTGTGCCTTCAAGTTTTCCCAGGACATACTGGAGTGCTTCTCTGTTATGATTTCAGCCTTTCTCTGGTGCTTCCTTTACACACTCCTCCAACAGAAACCTAACCTTTCTGCTTTTATAGACTGATCCAGCTCAAAGTCAAAGCAGAGCTGGCAATCAAAGGCGAGGATGGCATTTGAAAGGAAGATCATACCAATGGGGTTCCCAGGACGAGTTCTCTGAAGCTCACAAAGGTCTCTTTTGAATCCAGCCTTCTTTGCATATCACTTGTTACTAAAATGATAATACTGCTAGTGTTCGAATTGTACTCCAATTCTCCATGGGCTTTATGTTCACTGTTCTCATTGTTCACAGACTGAACATGCAGCTCGTTGGACCAAGTCCTGGGCCTTTATCCTGATTTTACAGCCACTCCATCTCCTTCAGGGCCATTTCACTGATTGATGTGTATTACGCAGCCAGAAGGTGATTACCCATCATGCCTCTTCCTGCTTAAACATATTGGCAGGAAGATTAGATATTACAATGCCTGCGTTCTCCTTCCTCTGCAGAGATGTGGCTGCTAATTCATTACTTCTGGGGCTTTCAGATCCATGGGGAAGTTTCGGTTTGTTAGATGTTCTATTCACTTATCTTGTCTTCTCTCTGATTGAGCCCCCTTGCTGTTAGAGGCATGTGAGTATGAAGTCATAGTATTCAACACTATTTGTATTAGCTTCACATGCTAACTGCTCTAAGCAGCCGCAAGTCTCTTTTTTTGGAAGGGGTCAGGAGGTGGGGGCATTGGAACAGGATATAAGAGAAAAGTTGGAAGATGCTTATAGGAGGCCAAGATTTTCCTTTTTTCATCCCTTGGAGGGAAAGGGCCTTTGATGATGACAGAGTTAAAAAGGAGAATCTCTTTGGGAGCTTAACAGTGTATCAGCTTTATGCTCCTGGAGTGGACATCACCGCCATTGTCTGCACTCTATAGGGAAAACATATGAATGACTGAAAGTGTGAAGGAGATAAAGAGCCCCTGGTTCCTGCCTCCCAGGTGAAATCAAGGAGAGCACAGGCTTGCCTGCTTTCTCACAAAGATTAAGCCTAAACAAGTTGTGGAAGGTAAGGCAAAGAGGGAGAGAAATGTCTAGTAAATACAATACAAGGAGAAAAGACACCCATCCAAAAAAAGAAAAAAACATATCAGGCTAGAAAATAACTCTGATTGAGACAAGAACAGAAATATTTTGCACCATTATGTGAATTATTAGCATATATAAGATTAAATAATGACACTCTTTTATTATAAAGGAGTGTATCCACATGGCCAAAATATACTGTGTACCTAATGAAACTAACAAGCAAAATATAATGGGACAAACACAGGCCTCTAAGTTAGGAAACTGAAGGTTTGAGGGGTTTGGGGTTTTTTTGTTTGTTTGTTTTCCACTTATAAATCCTGTGAGTCTCAGCAACCCACATATAAAATGGTGAGAATACTCTCTTTCCTGTGTTCTGGGAAAGAAAAAAATGATAATTTATTCAAAACCCTTTTCTAAAATCCAATAGAACTCTATAAACTTAAAGTAATATCATTAGGAAATTAATCCTAGCCTTTGACAGACTTGACTTTTGCTGCAAATTCCCCTCCATCTAATTGTCATCGATGATTTATCTTAATTCAATCTAGCTCAGCATTGGTTTGGTGCTAGTGGTAGAGAACCCGCCTGCCAGCGCAAGAGACATAAGAAACACTGGTTCAACCCCTGGGTCGTGAAGATCCCCTGGAGGAGGAAATGGCAACCCACTCCAGGATTCTTGCCTGGAGAATCCCGTGGACAGAGGAGCCTGGGGGCTACAGTCCATGGGATCACACAGAGTCAGACACAACTGAAACGACACATTCACATGCATTCTTCAGACTGCGAATCTTGTAACTTCTGTCCTAATTCTTCCAATCTATGGAAGCTGAGCACTAGAGAATAAATTTTGCTCATCACTGTGTTGCTGATCTTCTCCCTGGGAATAAACCTCTTCTAGAATTTAATATACCAGTGCTGAGAATGACCTCCCACTTAATTCCCTAAAATAGTCCCTTTATCGAATGTGGACTTAGGCCAAATAATTACTGCACATTCTCTTGAAATGTAGAAAATCCAAGTTAGTTAGATCCCTGCTTCTAGCTGATGTAGGCTGACTTCTCAGCTTTTGCTAGATATAATCCAGGTTGCACTCAAGAATTTGAGACTGTAGTAAAAAAAATGTGCTTGGCGTGCTGAGCTTGTTCTGTAAATCCTAATATTTAAATAGACTCTTCACCTCCAAAACTTCATTAATTATGTGATATGATGGGGGTAATGGCTAACCCTACGTTGGTCATCATTTTGCAATATATAAGTATATCAAATCAATACATTGCACCTTAAACTTATACAATGTCATTTATTGTTAGTTATGCCTCAATAAAGCTGGAAAAAGACATAAATTTAAATTAAAAAAAAAAAACTTGATTTTCACTGTTACTTGATCTCTGTACCAATTCAAATGAATTATGAGACCTGAGAAATACAAAGCAATGTATTGTTTGGAAAGAAACAAGGTCTGCAAATTCATTCTAATACTGATTAAAAGTGAAAGTGAAAGTCGCTCAGTCGTGTCTGACTCTTTGCAACCCTGTGGACTATATAGTTCATGGAATTCTCCAGGCCAGAATACTGGAGTGGATTGCATTTCTCTTCTCCAGGGGATCTTCCCAATCTAGGGATCAAACCCAGGTCTCCTGCATTGCAGGATTCTTTTACAGCTGAGCCACCAGGGAATACTAATTGAAAACCCTGTTTTTCAAAAGGTTACAATGACATTTACTGTTAAAAAAAAAAAAAAAACTTCATGAAAGTACTCAGACCACCATTTGGTAGCTTGTAGGATCACTTAGAATAATGTTTTTTATTCTATTCTCTCCATTGTTCTAAAGATATGAATTGGAATTATTGCCATTCCCTTCAAATTCAGGTACAATTTTTTAAGAGAAAATCATTTTACTTTTATCAAGTTGTTTATGCTTAACACCGTTAAATCTTTTGAATTTAAGACAGCATTAACAATCAACCACTAACAGTTACATTGTGTTTGAACACTGAATATAAGTACTAAATTCATTCATATTTCTGCTTTTATTTAAAATGTGTCTTTTGAGTCAAATAAAAATTATTTCAATTTTCTTAAACATTTAAAGTGGGGAGGTGAGGTGAGGTGAGGTGAAGTCGCTCAGTCGTGTCCGACTCGTTGCGACCCCGTGGACTGTAGCCTATTAGGCTTCTCCGTCCATGGGATTCTCCAGGCAAGAGTACTGGAGTGGGGAACACCTCTGATATTCTAGCCAACTCTGCAATTCAAATCATTTTTTTTTCCATGTAAAAAAGCACCATTGTTGGTTTGAAACTTTGAGAGTTTCCTGGATGAAATCTGAAGTGTGGAGGTCAAGGAGAGACCAAAGAAAGGGGGGGACCACTCCAAGTTGCTAAGTGGCAGGTTTAACAATGAAATTTACAAACAAGTCTTGAGCATCAGAAAATTAGATCTCTGCACCCATGAATCTTAAAAGTTTATATACATAGAGATTTTAGACTGAGTTCAGTCACATATACGATCCAGATGGTCTCAGCAACACCTTCCTCTCTCAAAGCTACACATCCTTGGAACAGCTTTGGCTGTGAGAGTAATGGGCCAAGTATACATTCCAAAGACCAGGGAAGGCTTGAGGAGTTCCAAAGCCCAGATCCAGTTCACAGGTCAACCAACATACACATCCTCTTGATGGCCTCCTCCAACAATCATTTTCCATTTCTTTCTTTCATTTAAAAAAGATTATTGAAGTATAGTTGATTTATAATATCTCATTTGTTTCATGTATGCAGCATAGTGACTCAAAGACAATACAAAAAAAAATAAAAAACTACAGGCCAACGTCTTTGGTGAACATAGATACAAAAATCCTGAACAAAATATCTGCAAACTGAATCATTTAACATTTTTTTAACAGTACATTCTTGTAAGCTACCACAAATCCTCTTTGAAGAAGTGGAATCGAAATAAACTCTCTTCAAAATAAACTTCAAAAGGTTTAGTTAATCTGCTATTCACCAGAGAAAAAGTACATCAGTAAGACATTATTTCAAAGTAAATATGAGAAATTCACCAGTGAGATTGGGCTAGTTGTGTGCAGTAATAAATAACCCCCAAATTTCAATGGCTTAAGCACAGTTGTGGTTCCTTTCTTCATGTTTCATGTCTGTCATGGTTAACTGACACTCTGCTCATCTTGGGTTCAATCCCTGGATCGGGAAGATCCCCTGGAGAAGGAAATGGCAACCCACTCCAGAATTCTTGCCTGGAGAATCCCGGCAAGAGGAGCCTGGTGGGCTACAGTCCATGGGGTTGCAAAGAGTCAGACGTGACTGAGCATCAGAAGCAGCCACTAATAACTATCAGTGTCATTCTGCAGAGGCAAACACAGTACTGTTGAGAGCATTGGATTGAAATTAAAATACAAAACCCAAAAATGATATACAGCATTCCCACTCTCAACTTATTGGTCAGAAGTGGATTTGTTGTTCTGTCAACCCAGAATAAGCCAGAGAACAAACCAACCTTGTGCCCAAAACCTAGAGGATAAAAATAGGTACATAATAAGGAACCCCACGGAGAAGGCAGTGGCACCCCACTCCAGTACCCTTGCCTGGAAAATCCCATGGATGGAGGAGCCTGGTGGGCTGCAGTTCATGGGGTTGCTGAGGGTCGAACACGACTGAGCGACTTCACTCTCACTTTTCACTTTCATGCATTGGGGAAGGAAATGGCAACCCACTCCAGTGTTCTTGCCTGGAGAATCCCAGGGACGGGGGAGCCTCATGGGCTGCTGTCTATGGGGTCACACAGAGTTGGACATGACTGAAATGATTTAGCAGCAACAAGGAACCCCAAAGACCAGCACAATCTACCCTTTTGAAAAACAAATATTTGTTTCAATTTTCATTTCACCAGCACGATACACTTACAGCCTCCCTGAGTGAGAAAGCCTAAACACTGGGCATCCAGTCATGTCGTGAAGCTCAAAGCCTTGGGTCTGAGAGAGGAACAGTAAGATATGTATCAGGGCATGTACCCATCATTAAGCTACATTCTCTCACCTTGAATTCCACCTTTCTATATTATACCCAGACTCTGCAGACCATATTTTCTTTCACCAGCTGACTCCTCATAGACTTTGAAGTTGGGGGTTCTGGAAAAGGATTGGAAAACTAGAAGAAGGAAAAAAAAAATGATGCTTGCTTTTTATTTCTATAAAATCACTCATGCAATATTGCTACAATGGCAGTTTTTCCAGTCACAGTGGTTGATAATAACTGATATCTTTTCAACACACTCCAAAGAGGCTTACTATACCCCACTGGAGAGAGTGGATGAGGTAAGTGCCACTCCATCAATGTCTGTGTGCCATTTCCAGCAGGCTCCTCCTCCCATCATCAGTTCATCAGTCAGCCTGCTGAATCCCAGCTCAGAACTGAGCTCTGTGATAGTTATAACTTTTCCTTTCAATTTCCAGTTTCTGGACATAGTTCAGTTCAGTTCAGTTACTCAGTTGTGTCCAACTCTTTGTGACCCCATAGACTGCAGCCCATCACCGACTCCCAGAGCTTGCTCAAATTCATGTCCATTGAGTCGGTGATGTCATCCAGCCATCTTATCCTCTGTCGTCCCGTCCCCTTCTCCTCCTGCCCCCAATCTTTCCCAGCATCAGGGTCTTTTTCAATGAGTCAGTTCTTCCCATCAGGTGGCCAAAGTATTGGAGCTTTAGCATCAGTCCTTCCAATGAATATTCAGGACTGATTTCCTTTAAGATTGACTGGTTTGATCTTCTTGCAGACCAAGGGACTCTCAAGATTCTTCTCCAACACCACAGTTCAAAAACATCTGTTCGGTGCTCAGCTTTCTTTATAGTCCAATTCTCACATCCATACATGACTACTAGAAAAACCGTATCCTTGACTATATGGACCTGTCTCAGCAAAGCAATGTCTCTATATTTTAATATGCTATATAAGTTTGTCATAGCTTTTCTACCAAGGGGCAAGCATCTTTTAATTTCATGGCTATAGTCACCATCTGCCGTGGTTTTGGAGCCCAAGGAAATAAAGTCTCTCACTGTTTCTGTTGTTTCCCCATCTATTTGCCATGAAGTGATGGCACCAGATGCATGATCTTCATTTTTTTTTAATTTTATTTTTTAAATATAAATTTATTTATTTTAATTGGAAGTTAATTACTTTACAATATTGTCTTGGTTTTGCCATATGAATGTTGAGTTTTAAGCCAGTTTTTTCACTCTCCTCTGTCACTTTCATCAAGAGGCTCTTCAGTTCCTCTTCGCTTTCTGCCAAAATGGTGGTGTCATTTGCATATTTGAGGTTAATGATATTTCTCCCAGCAATCTTGATTCCAGCTTGTGCTTCATCCAGCCTAGCATTTCTCATGATGTACTCTGCATATAAGTTAAATAAGCAGGGTGACAATATATAGCTTTAACTAACTCCTTTTCCAATTTGGAAACAGTCTGTGGTTCCATGTCTGGTTCTAACTGTTACTTCTTGAACTGAATATAGATTTCTCAGGAGGCAGTAAGGTGGCCTGGTATTCCCTTCTCTTGAAGAATTTTCCACAGTTTGTTGTGATCCACAGTCAGTGGCTTTGGTGTAGTCAATAAAGCATACTTACTTACTGCCTCAGAGTGTTGATGAAAAGTATAGCCCTGGCTTACCCATGGCAGTGATTTCAGGAGTCCCTGAAGTCATTAGTCATGAACTCCACTGTTGATGATCTGAGTAGCATATCCTCATGGATACCACACTCTTTTGTAACAGAACACCTTCTTAGATCCTTTCCCCCCATATAAATGTGGAAGTTCAAGGTTGTTCAGTGTTCAAAACTGTACAATGTAAGCCAAGGTCTTGTTTTGTTTCTGTTTGTTTATTGTTTGTTTAATTGGTATAGCTTTCTCAGACACTTAAGAGTCTTATTCCAGTCCACAGCATGTGTCAAGAGTGATGCCCATAGTTTTCCCCAAGACTTTTACTCTCACTTGCTGGATATAATTGCTACTTGGAGCCTATCAAGTTTCCAGGAGAAAACCACACTCACTTTTCTTTCCCCTGTCAATTATTCAACTAAAAGGCATAATGGATTGCACCCAAGCCATTCAAATGTTGAACAGGGGACTTTAAAGTAGCGCCCTTAATTTGTTTCTTTAATTTAGGCAGTGTTTAATCTGATTTTGTTGCTCAGAGTTTCTTTATTTGTATTTTACTCTTTGGAGTTGAAAAGCATTTATTTTTTCTAATCTACAAGTAACTGAGTATCTAAATTCTCCATGTTCTATATCCCTGCTTACAAATCAGTTCTCTTTCCTTTAGGGCCTTTTCCAGTGGAGTGGCAAACACACCTAACATCAATCTGCTTTCCAGACTCTCCTACTAATGATTTGTGTTCCTTAGGTACATTATGTGCTTTCCAAGTTTATTCAGGCAACAGTTTCACCAAATAATTTGCCACTATATAACAATGATGACATTTTTGTCCCTGAATAATTGCACTGGCAATTAGATATTTGCCCTCTGATGCTTCATAGGTCAGAACAATTTACATATCTCCAACAAACCACATGAGGTTAGAAAGTTCACTCCTGATATGTACCTAGGGAAAAGAATAAGAATAAGGAGTTTCATAATAGTTTATAAAAAATATAGATATATCAGTATCAGGTGCACTAAATTTTGCCCATTTTATGTACCCAAATTTCTTTTGCCATTAATATGAATGGAGCTAATTACATGAGGGGGCTTCCCCAGTGGCTCAGTGGTAGAGGTTCCACCTGCCAACACAGGAGACACGGGTTCGATCCATGGGTCAGGAAAATCCCCAGAGGAGGAAATCAAAACCCACTCCAGTACTTTTGCCTGGAAAATCTCATGAACTGAGGAGCCTGGTGGGCTACAGTCCATGGGGTCACAAAGAATCAGATATGACTGAGCAAAACAGCAACAACAATTACCTGAGGATGATTAAACTAGATTTCCAAGATTCAACAATATCACTACCAGTGATCTGAAGATTCTATGCAAAGACAGCACAGGGTGTGTTTTTCAGGGCATCTGTGGTTTGAAGAGTGTTACCAGTACCAGAAAACCAAGAAAATACCAATGGAGAAAGAAAAGTTTTCATTAAGGACTCTGCCATCCTATTTGGGATAATAGAAACTTTTGGACAAGTAAGGAAAAATAGCATTTAAGGAACACTTTAAATATAGATATTGCTATTCACCTGTCTACTAACCTATTCTCTGATTATATGTCTCTACATATTGGGGGAACTTTTTGTTCCATTTCTCCAAAATTGTTCCTTAAACCACAGAGAAAGAAACTTTTACTGATAATTTCATCCAACGCGAGAATATTGAGATGGCAGCTTCTGTCTCTTTCATCCCTTTATTTGCGCCTACCGGATTTCTTGACAGCCTCAGCTGGTAAATAATCTGCCTGCAATGCAGGAGACCTGTTGGGAAGATCCCCTGCAGAAGAGCAAGGCTACCCACTCCAGTATTCTGGCCTGGAGAATTCCATGAACTGTACAGTCCAGGTTGCAGAGTCGAACACAACTGAGAAACTTTCACACACAGGTAAGCAGTTTTAAAGTGACTAACTAGATGAGGGGGATTAAGAAAAGTCTGACTTTATTTGAATATAAGCATCAAATTGAGAGCATCATGGTTTTAACCTGTATCCTGACATTAGTATTAAATAGCATGTCCTTTCACTGTTAGAAGTGTCTCAGCATTGACAGGAAAGTGTGTGGTCATTGTTGTTAAAGGTTCCCAATGATACATGATGTGGTTGTCACCTCCCACTTCCTTTTGAATGTCTCCCTATGATCTCAAGCAGCAGACTTAGAGACTTCTCTCTCTATGTAGTCATTTCTTTTGTGTGAGTCCTCTTTATTTGCAGAAGGACTGTGGGATGGTTAATTTTTTGAGTCAACTTGGCTAGGCTATGGGGTCCAGGTGTTTAATCAGACACTAGATTAAATGTTACTATGAAGTAGTTTGTAGGCATGATTTACATCTACAAAATAAAAGATTTCCCTGGATATCGTGAGTGGGGTCATTCAATCAGTGAGATATAAGAGCAAAACCTGAGGTTTGCTGGAGAATGAATTCTGCTTCAAGATTGTAACACAGAAATCCTGCATGAATTTCTTGCCTGCCAAACTGCCTTGCAAATTTTATGCTTGCCAGCCCTCATAATCAAGTGAACCAATTCATTAAAATCTCTGTATGTATGTATCTGTGTGTGTGTATATACACACACAATGTATATTACAACAAATATACATATGATTTTATATACATATATATATATATAGAGAGAGAGAGAGAGAGAGAGAGAGCAATTTATTGCTTCTGTTTCTCTGGAAAATGCTGATTGATGCAGCCTGATGTTTTGCAACTTTTCCACCTGACCTTGGATCTAGCTGTAAGACAAGTTCAGATTCTCTTCATAAATACCAATCGTCTTCAGCAATTACAGTGAAATGAAGGCTTTAAGCCTCATCTTCTACCACTTGTTTATCAGGTGAGCAGGTGATTTGCTACAATGAAAATATATTTTAGACCAAATAAGCAATTAATTTTTAGCAAGAAGGCATAGAAACAGCATTATAATATATTCTTTAAAAATCACCAAAGGCTGCACGGTTCATCTTAGACACTACAATGCCTCCCAGGATTGAAAGATTCATTCCAAGGTGGATGAAATGACATTTTGAAAGCAGATTCATTCAGTCCTGGGGGTCAGGTGACAGTGTCCCCAGGAAGCCAGAGGCTGTAGACCTAAAATACTGCTCACTGGCTCTTGTCAGATCCTATCAGCTTTTTCATAAAAGGGTGAGGAACCTACCTCATCTCTCTGGCCATCCTCCCCACTTGAACATCACTCAGTTCTCTAGTTAAGAAGTATTTTATTGTTAGATTATACTAATCCTGATTTTTCAGTGCCTAATGCTGATTCCTGACATACAGCTTCCAGATTAAGATGTTTCAAAAGGGAACCACTCTTAGCATACAAATTATAATTATCTAGACATGAATCCAACTCATTATAATAAGTTACAGTAATTTATTTTGCAGAAATTTAACAATCATAGCATCACTGAGTCTAGGTCATCATTTATCACAATACAAAGTCAATAATAAGTGAGAGTTTAAGGCATCGGCAACAGACAGAGATTAAAATTTTACTGTATTAATTAAACAAGTGGAAAATAAGTAGATTAGAAAAAGTAAAATTATAGAAATATAAGTGATAAAGGAAGGGCTTATGCAGTTGAAATCTCATTTATTTATGTGGTTGGTTTAAGCAGGACAATCTCATAAGGCAGTCCTATTTTAACAATTTAAAACACATCTTTGAGTGTCTATTGCTCAAAGTACTAGAAATCCAGCAAAAAAAAAAAAAAGTAAATTTACAAAGTCCATGGACATGGATATTTTGTATTCAATATAGCTATATATTTCATATTATGTGAATTAATAAATATCTATATCTTATGTTTATAAATATAGAGATGTTCTGCTTTGCATTCTACTGGGAAAAGTGGGTGAAAAACAAAATAAATGGCACCCTGCTTGCATGTGTGCTGTACTAAGCTGCTTCAGTCATGTCCGACTCTTTGCAATCCCATGGACGGTAGCCCTATCAGTTCAGTTCAGTCGCTCAGTCATGTCCGACTCTTTGCGACCCCATGAATTGCAGCACACCTCCCTATCCATCACCAACTCCCAGAGTTCACCCAAACTCACGTCCATCGAGTCGGTGATGCCATCCAGCCATCTCATCCTCTGTTATCCCCTTCTCCTCCTGCCCCCAATCCCTCCCAGCATCAGAGTCTTTTCCAATGAGTCAATTCTTCGCATGAGGTGGCCAAAGTATTGGAGTTTCAGCCTCAGCATCAGTCCTTCCAATGAACACCCAGGACTGATCTCCTTTAGGATGGACTGGTTGGATCTCCTTGCAGTTCAAGGGACTTGCAAGAGTCTTCTCCAGCACCACAGTTCAAAAGCATCAATTCTTCGGCTCCTCTATTCATGAGATTCTCCAGCCAAGATTACTGGAGTGGGTTGCTGTGTCCTCCCCCAGGGGATCTTCCCGTCTCAGGGATAGATCACTTGTCTCTTGAGTCCCCTGCATTGGCAGGCGGGTTCTTTACCACTAGCACCACCTGGGAAGCCCCAATAGTATAATATAATAATAAAATAAATATACTTTAATATATTACAATGATAAATATTATGAAGAAACACAAATCAATGTGAAAGGAGAGAAATGGGCAAGTTTTCTGTTTTAGAAAGAGTAATAATTCCAAGAGTTTGTGAATGACAAACTGTCTTGGTCTTTTCAATTCTAAAATAGCTAGTTTTAAAATGCCCTTAGTTTAGCTGGTATCAAGGTCTAATAACCTTTGAATACTTTGGAGATATTATGCTACCATCTGCTAACATCATTTTTGTTGATGAAAATTTTGTCCTCAGTGTAATTTGGAAATAATCCTTTTTTTTTTTTTTTTTTTTGCTAAGGTAGATCTTCACTTGGATGTTTTGAAGTTTTAATAGTTTGTCCAAGGGGACTTCTTTTTTTAGCTTAGTGATATTTGAAATGCAGTCCCTAGCTAACCTCTCATTTCTTTTTAAATTATAAACAATTATTCAACTTGAATAATTATTAATCTGTGTCATGTCTTCTCCTCTTCCAGTTCAGTTCAATTGCTCAGTCGTGTTCGACTCTTTGCAACCCCATGGACTGCAGCACACCAGGCTTCCCTGTCTATCACCAACTCCCAGAGTTTGCTCAAACTCATGCCCATCAAGTCAGCGATGCCATCCAACCAGCTCATCCTCTGTCATCCCCTTCTCCTTCTCCCTTCAATCTTTCCCAGCATCAAGTTCTTTTCTGTGTCAGTTCTTAGGATCAGGTGGCCAAAGTATTGGAGCTTCAGCTTCAGCATCATTCCTCCCAATGAATATGTGGACTGATTTCTTTTAGAATTGACTGATTTGATCTCCTTGCAGTCCAAGGAACTCTCAAGAGTCTTTTCCAGCACCACAATTCAAAAGCATCAATTCTTCGGTGCTCAGCTTCCTTTATGGTCTAACTCTTACATCCATACATGACTACTGGAAAAACCATAGCTTTGACTAGATGGACCTTTGTTGGCAAAGTAATGTCTTTGCTTTTGAATATGCTATCTAGGTTGGTCATAACTTTCCTTCCAAGGCTACTGATCAGCTAATTATATAAGTGTTGCAATGTTTCCATTTCTGTTTTCTCTGTTGCTTAATATTAGGTTTTCTAATGTATGTATCGGAGAAGGCAATGGCACCCCACTCCAGTACTCTTGCCTGGAAAATGTATATATGCACCTGTGTGTGTATTTATGTGTATGTGTGTGTTTCTTACTGTATTTTTTAATATAAATTTATTTATTTTAATTGGAGGTTAATTACTTTATAATATCATATTAATTCCTACATGTGAGTCTATTTATTCATTCTATCATTGGCGTTATTTCGTTTGGAGTTTATCACTCTGTTAAATTTCATTTAAATACATATATATTTTTATTCTAGGATTTCATATTAATCCTTTCTATTTTCATGTACTATCTTGTTTCACTGTACTGACTTTACCTTATATTTTACTAATTTGAGGGAGAATTTAAGGTTCATGTCAAATGAGGAAAGATCCCTCCCTCTCAATCTCCTCTCTCTCTCTGCCTCTTCCTTTTTTCTGCATGACACATCCCTCCTTCATCTACTGATTCCAAGTATTGAGACTTCATCAAATGGAGCTCTATTCTCATTTCCCCAAGAAGACCAAATTTCCAGTTACTCAGTTGTTGCTGTGATTCTAATCCCAGTAGCCTCAGAGCCTTAGCTTTGCATAATGTTTTCTATTTATTTTAAAAATTCTGTTACACAAAGGTGTTTGCATTAATTTTATAGCGTACATATGTCTTCTTTAATGTTCTCTTGTAAATTTCAACCATTATCATTATGCCTCTGGAGCAGGAAGATATCCAAAATGTGGAGTCTCATTGCCATCTTGGCTTGAAAGAAGTAGCAAATTCTCAACAGTTTATGGCTCAGGGCATTTTCAGTGTTGTTGTTTCTTTCTTTTTGCTTTTGCATATGTCCACATTTTTCTTCAAAAATCATGTATTACTTCTTTTGACAAGAGAAAATAAAGAATGGATTTAAGAACCGGAAAGGAAAGGAGTTTGTAAATGTTTGATCAATAGACGTTCTAGTGATTTTTCTAATAAATATTCATTGGACTATTTCAGTTTAGAAATGAGAGAAAATCCTCAAGTATATTAGGACATAAAGCCAGCAGGGGAAAAATGGATATTAAGATAAAGAAGCCAACTACATTTTCTTACTTCGTTAAGTTGAAATATGTCCATATAATTAGCAATTTTCCCTTCTGAGTACAGTACAATTTAACAGTGATTTTCCAAACAGCAAAGATAATTTTAGATACTGCTGGTGATTTGTTTGCAAGTACCCAAGCTGAGGATTGAGTTTTGAAAACCTCCACTTCTCTGACACCAACCCACAAGTCTGGCTTATATTGTTCATCAAAATCTCAACCAGACATATTTGCATAAAAAACTATATGGTAAAAAAGACATTAGCAAGAAAAAGAAACAGAATTTCCTAATGAGCTTTTAAAAATGCTTCAGTGGATGCTAGTCAAATGACACAAAGATAGCTCCCTCCAAGGAACACGTGTATTATTTTTCAGAGTCTAGAACCTTTATTTCACCTCAGCTAGATTTCTACCCTTAACTTTCAAAAATAAAATGTACCCATTTGTGCTTGAATAACCAACTGCATATTTAAGTGTTTAAACAAGTGATGATATCATTCTTAGTATTTTCAAACAGCTAAAATCTGTAAGAGGAGCAAGGGGAAGTAACCATTTGTAACATAAATTATTAATCCCAAACTAAAGAGATACTGGCATTGAAACCAGTGAACTAATTTCTTCATATCAACCATGAGTTGGGTTTTTTTTAATATATATTCATTTTTTTTCAGATTTTATTTTATTTTATTTTATTTTATTTTTACTTTACAATATTGTATTGGTTGGTTTTGAGTTGGGGTTTTGAAAATATTTTATTCATTAAATGTATAAACCTAAAGCTACAGGTCACCAAATGACATTCATGTTGACAAGTCCAGTGATCGGTCCTCAGTCTTCACTTTGTTGTTCCTGTTCTAGGAAAAATTGTACCAGGATAAGTTAAAACAAGAATGAAGACTTCATTCAAGAATACTGCAATAGAGGAAAGAGGCTAAAACTAAAGTCTCAGCTCAGTTCTACTGAAACAAGGTGGAAGAAAGTTTAATTGTTGGAGTGAGCTACTAAAAATATACTGGAGAAAATTAGGCTTAAATTTGATCATGAGATGTGCTGAGCACACTGACTTATCCTGAGTTTCCAAATGTTTTCCCTCTGTGATTAAAGCATCTGTGCTTGCTAACTGGCACCCACAGAAGTTTAGCTCCTGTCCTCCTCCAAACAACTGGTAAGAATATACGTGCTTAGTCACTCAGTAGTGTCCAACTCTTTGTTACCCCATGGGCTGCAATCCACCAGGCTCCTCTGCCCCCTGGAGAAGGCAATGGCACCCCACTCCAGCACTCTTGCCTGGCAAATTCCATGGACGGAGGAGCCTGGTGGGCCTCAGTCCATGGGGTCGCTAAGAGTCGGACACGACTGAGCGACTTCACTTTCACTTTTCACTTTCATGCATTGGAGAAGGAATTGGCAACCCACTCCAGTGTTCTTGCCTGGAGAATCCCAGGGATGGGGGAGCCTGGTGGGCTGCCGTCTATGGCGTCACACAGAGTCGGACACGACTGAAGCGACTTAGCAGCAACAGTAATGTAATATGTAATACGAATTCTTCATTTCCCTTTAAGGTGAAGCTTCCTGAGTTTTCCCTATCTTAAGAAATAACTCCAGTGTTCAACTGCTCAAGGCAAAAAGCTTCTTGTCATTTTTCACCCATCTTATTCTTTCATATCCCCAAAACAATTCTTCTGCCAAAACAATTCTTTCAGCTCCACTTTAGAAATATATCCTAAGTCTTATCTGAATTCAAACGAGAAGGGATTTGGCTCTCATTCTGTGTTATTAATTCTGTGAACTGGAGTAATTGCCTTAACCATTATGCTTCAATTTCATCTTGTATAAAATGGATTTTTAAAATATCTACCTCATAGATATGTGTTGCATTAGCACATAGAGTGGCTGGCAGGGAGTAATTACTTCATCAATAAATGTCAAACATAATCACATGGTGTTTAAGAAGTTTCTTCAAATTGGGACACAGTATCAAGTTTATCAACAATAAATATCTTCATCTTTTTCTTTTTTTCTTCCGTATTTCCCACAGGAAATCTTGGTCAGCATTCAACTATATTCAAAATTTTACACATTTGAGCATAAATAGAGTTAATTATAGAACATTCCAGTAATTCCTACTCTCACCACTGCCTTTATGAAGTTGATGCATAATTCATTTTGCTTGAGACAAGGCAATAGCAAGTTTTAAATACATATGTAGCAGTAGACTTGACAAATGATCACAACCATAGAACTTATCTTCTGCCAAACTAAAAGTTATAATCTTCACCACATCTAATATTTTGCTCTGCTTATGACTTTTGGAACCTCCTTGTATAGAGACCATATAGACTGTATGAGTAAATGCAGCTTATTAAAAAGGGTGGATCATTTGTGTCAGCCATACTTCAAGGGATATCATCCTCGATTATCATCCTCTTCTGTTTTTCTACTCTGTAAAACTTTTCAGGATTCAATCTCAGGGACATTTTTCAAATTAGGGATTTTAGTTGATAAGTATTTATTGTAAAAGAGAAAATGTGTGAAGTTAATAACTTAAGCCCAGAACATCAATTTCTAATTGCAAATAGAACCATTAAAAAAAAAAAAAAATTGGAAAAATGTTTTATAAACTATAAATCCTGATGAAATGTCAGATACCACTATTTTTAATAGGATCAGCCTATTTTTTTGAGGTTCATGACAGTAACCAGTTCCAGAAATATTATGTCTTAGTCTCCTTGGTATCACTCAGGCAAGCTTGGTGCTCTTGTGGCTCATTCTTTCATTAAAAGGAGTGTGATATTTCACCAAGTCACGAAACTGAGATGAAGAGTTTATGTGGCATGAATTCTATCCAACACTCATCTTCTGAGAAATGAATTAGGTACAGCTAATAATAGTGTTGGGCTTCCCAAGTGATCCAATGCCTTCCCTGATGGCTCAGGTGGTAAAAGCGTCTGCCTACAATGCAGGAGACCCGGATTTGATACCTGGGTCGGGAAGTTCCCCTGGAGAAGGAAATGGCAACCCACTCCAGTACTTTTGCCTGGAGAATCCCATGGATGGAAGAGCCTAGTAGGCTGCAATCCAAGGGGTCGCAGAGTCGGACATGACTGAGCTACTTAACTCATTTTCACTTTCCCAGGTGGCGCTAGTGGTAAAGAACCCACCTGCCTATCCAGAATAGACATAAGAGATGCAGGTTTGATCCTCGGGTCGGGAAGATTCCCTGGAGGCATGCATAGCAATGCACTCCAGTATTCTTGACTGGAGAAGCCCATGGACAGGGGAGCTTTGTAGGGTGCAGTCCGTAGCATCGCACAGCGTCAGACATGACTGAAGCGATTCAGCACACATGCACGCTAGAGTGTTAATTAGTGAAAATGGTCCTGCCCCTGGTGGACCCAAGAGGTGGTATCGTTGGAGGTTAGCTGGTTAAAGAAGGATGGCTTTTCTCCTCTTAGTTGTTCCTCCTAGACTTTGAAGTGGAAAATTAATTTACTTTTAATTGAGAAAAATTGGGAGCCATCACCACCTTGGAGTTGGAGCCACCAGAGGCAGCTCCTTGAACATAGAGATCCTCACACTGTCCTCTCTCTGAAGCTTTAATAGATGTCCTCATACTCCTCTCTCCTTATGCTAATGTTTGCAAGCCAAGCTTAAGTTTCTTATCCTCCTTAATGCTTCCTGCGTCATTCTATTCCACTAGGATCCCAAAGCCTTGAATACCATCTTACACCTTAACCTTCTTCTATACACATCTTTGTCATGTAGACTAATTTTTCACATGTGAATCCCTCCATACACGTCAAGACTTTAAGGTAAAAAAATGACAGCAACTCATTGAAGATAACTTATACTCACATAAATAAAAATAATTACACGAAAATAGGAGAAATGAGAAATTGTTTTCTTTTTTTATTTGTGTATATTTTTATTCTGATTTTATCATAATTGCAAATTCCTTAAATATAATCTGAAATACTGGCCATGATGTGCTTGATTAATTACTTACGTACTGTTCATTACAATGTTTATTTTATTTTATTTTTTTAATTTAAATTTATTTAATTGAAGGCTAATTACTTTACAATATTGTATTGGTTTTGCCATACATCAACATGAATCTGCCACGAGTGTACACGTGGTCCCAATCCTGAGCCCCCCTCCCACCTCTCTCCCTGTACCATCCCTCTGGGTCATCCCAGTGCACCAGCCCCAAGTGTCCTGTATCCTGCATTGAACCTGGACTGGGTGATTCGTTTCTTATATGATATTATACATGTTTCAATGCCATTCTCCCAAATCATCCCACCCTCTCCCTCTCCCACAGAGTCCAAAAGACTGTTCTATACATGTGTGTCTCTTTTGCTGTCTTGCATACAGGGTTATCATTACCATCTTTCTAAATTCCATACATATGTGTCAGTATACTGTATTGGTGTTTTTCTTTCTAGCTTACTTCACTCTGTATAATAGGCTCCAGTTTCATCCACCTCATTAGAATTGATTCAAATGTATTCTTTTTAATGGCTGAGTAATACTCCATGTGTATATGTACCACTGCTTTCTTATCCATTTGTCTGCTAATAGACATCTAGGTTGCTTCTATGTCCTGGCTATTATAAACAGTGCTGCAATGAACATTGGGGTACACGTGTCTCTTTCAATTCTGGTTTCCTTGGTGTGTATGCCCAGCAGTGGGATTGCTGGGTCATAAGGCAGTTCTATTTGCAGTTTTTTAAGGAATCTCCACACTGTTCTCCATAGTGGCTGTACTAGTTTGCATTCCCACCAACAGTGTAAGAGGGTTCCCTTTTCTCCACACCCTCTCCAGCATTTATTGCTTGTAGACTTTTGGATCGCAGCCATTCTGACTGGNATCTCCACACTGTTCTCCATAGTGGCTGTACTAGTTTGCATTCCCACCAGCAGTGTAAGAGGGTTCCCTTTTCTCCACACCCTCTCCAGCATTTATTGCTTGTAGACTTTTGGATCGCAGCCATTCTGACTGGCGTGAAATGGTACCTCATTATGGTTTTGATTTGCATTTCTCTGATAATGAGTGATGTTGAGCATCTTTTCATGTGTTTGTTAGCCATCCGTATGTCTTCCTTGGAGAAATGTCTATTTAGTTCTTTGGCGCATTGTTTGATTGGGTTGTTTATTTTTCTGGACTTGAGCTGGGTAAATTGCTTGTATATTTTTGAGATTAGTTGTTTGTTAGTTGCTTCATTTGCTATTATTTTCTCCCATTCTGAAGGCTGTCTTTTCACCTTGCCTATAGTTTCCTTTGTTGTGCAGAAGCTTTTAATTTTAACTAGATCCCATTTGTTTATTTTTGCTTTTATTTCCAGTATTCTGGGAGTTGGGTCATAGAGGATCCTGCTGTGATTTTTGTTGGAGAGTGTTTTGCCTATGTTCTCCTCTAGGAGTTTTATAGTTTCTGGTCTTACGTTTAGATCTTTAATCCATTTTGAGTTTATTTTTGTGTGTGGTGTTAGAAAGTGATCTAGTTTCATTCTTTTACAAGTGGTTGACCAGTTTTCCCAGCACCACTTGTTAAAGAGATTGTCTTTACTCCACTGTATATTCTTGCCTCCTTTGTCGAAGATAAGGTGTCCATAGGTGTGTGGCTTTATCTCTGGGCTTTCTATTTTGTTCCATTGATCTATATTTCTGTCTTTGTGCCAGTACCATACCGTCTTGATGACTGTGGCTTTGTAGTAGAGCCTGAAGTCAGGCAGGTTGATTCCTCCAGTTTCATTCTTCTTTCTCAAGATTGCTTTGGCTATTCGAGATTTTTTGTATTTCCATACAAATTGTGAAATTATTTGTTCTAGCTCTGTGAAAAATACTGCTGGTAGCTTGATAGAGATTGCATTGAATCTGTAGATTGCTTTGGGTAGTATACTCATTTTCATTATATTGAAGTGTCATTTGTCTTTAAAAGAAAAAGCAATTTAAATTGCATTGATATGACTTTGAATTGGAAAACTAACATCTTCCCAATGTTTGGTTATCTGTAAATGAATATTCAACTCTCTTTTTATATATTTCAATAGAGGTTATAAAATGTCAATATTAAAAAACTGTTTATCATTTGTTTACATAAACATAAAGATACATTTAATAACATAAAGATACATTTAAAACATAAAGATACATTTAATTATAAGAACACACCAATGACTTAGATATGACAAAGTTATTATCTTATATTTTCTTAGAAGAAAGACATTTAAAATGTTACCCAAGGAAATGTAAGTCTTCTTGCATAGTGTAGCCTAGAAGCTATGTCTCATCAGTTCTAACTGAGAGGTCTTTACACTATACTCTGAAGATTGCCTTTTACAGAAATAAAAAAAAAAAATTCACACCATGTGAAAAACAAAATTTTTCAGCTACAAGTTTAGTGAAAATATCATTTCTAAGCATGCTAGAGAAACATCTTTTTCACTCACATGTACACTCATGTAGGCACACTTACTTCAAGTATAATTTGCTGTGCCAGGAATGATTTTTATTACTTTGTCTTTTATTAATGCATTCATAATATGGATGTAAGCTGGAGGAATGGACATATTTGAGATATTAGAAAAGTATAATGATTTTCAGTTGATATATAACAAAACTTCCTTAAAACTAAACAAACTAACAACTCTCCTTCAGATAATTTAACCTTCAGAGTTAATGAATAAGATATTTTCAGTAAAAAATTCCCACAAATGCATCTAAATAAGAACATATGTCTCTCTTACCACTATGGTTATGTACATGAATAAATTTATTCTTTATTTGCCAGGAAGTCTGTTTGGGCACAATAAACAGTGAATCCATGTTTATGTTTCATCGTGGATAAGTTTTCTTTTTAAGAGGAATCATTTATTTTATTCAAATTATCTTTTCTATTACTGACAGCATTAACTAGGAGAAGATGCATCAGGGCCATCTGGCATCTTTAGTAGCTTATTTTGACACCTCACTTATTTGTGTAAATAATTCACTGATGCAGTATAAGCTAACTTTCCAAATGCAAGGTACTTTTATTTTCAGACTCAATCAGCATATATTTGCATTTTTATAGGTACAAATAAATTAATGCATGGAACATAATTAAGACACTTTGGTATGCTTTCTCTCTCACCTCCAATCCATTCACTTATTCTAAAAACTCCCTTCCTATACTTTGCATGATATTAGGCTGAACTAGAGACAGGAGTTTGGCTGCGTTAATGTCAAACTGACTGACAGAATGTCATAAATCTCCAGAAACTAGAGCAGAAGCATTATTCTCTTATTTTTATAATTGACATGTGTGTACAAAGTTTTAAACTTTTTTGAGTGATATGATGGGGGAGATAATATTTCTGACTCTCAGCATGAATCTTGACAAGCTCAGTGGAGGCAACATAATTTCACCTAACTGTTGCAGTCCCACATGGGCAGTTTTCCCTCTTCTTCTCACTCTAGCTAGATAAGCAAGTCAAAGTTTCATTCTGAAAACGTGAGGTTCTTTCACTTTTATTGTAATATATAATATATATCATAGAAATATGTTAGAATACACTTTTTCTTTGTACTATTCGAGTAGAAAATAATTACCAAGTTTCTTTCTCCATAACCTTTGGACAAATTATGTAAGATAGATTTGCTTTAACCATGACTCTTCTGCATTTTGTAGCATGATGCCATGTAAAGGCCATGGACAGTATTTCTTATCAATCATTCAAAATGGCCAATAAAAGGAAACAAGTTTTCACTTCAGTTTAGTTCAGTCACTCAGTCATGTCCGACTCTTTGTGACCCCATAAACCGCAGCACTCCAGGCCTCCTTGTCCATGACCAACTCCCAGAGTCCACCCAAACCCAAATCCATTGAGTCGGTGATGCCATTCAACCATCTCATCCTCTGTTGTCCCCTTCTCCTCCTGCCCTGCATCAGGGTCTTTTCAAATGAGTCAGCTCTATGCATCAGGTGGCCAAAATATTAGAGTTTCAGCTTCAAAATCCAGGACTGATCTTCTTTAGGATGGACTGGTTGGATCTCCTTGCAGTCCAAGGGAATCTCAGGAGTCTTCCCCAAAACCACAGTTCAAAAACATTAGTTCTTCAGTGCTCAGCCTCTTTTATAGTTCAACTCTCACATCCATACATGACCACTGGAAAAACCAGAGCCTTGACTATTCGGACCTTTGTTGGCAAAGTAATGTCTCTGCTTTTTAATATGCTGTCTAGGTTGATCAAAATCACTGCTGATGGTGACTGCAGCCATGAAATTAGAAGACACTTACTCCTTGGAAGAAAAGCTATGTCCAACCTAGATAGCATTTTCAAAGGCAGAGACATTACTTTGCCGACTAAGCTCCGTCTAGTCAAGGCTATGGTTTTTCCTGTGGTCATGTATGGATGTGAGAGTTGGACTGTGAAGAAGGCTGAGTGCCGAAGAATTGATGCTTTTGAACTGTGGTATTGGAAAAGACTCTTGAGAGTCCCTTGGACTACAAGGAGATCCAACCAGTCCATTCTGAAGGAGATCAGCCCTGGGATTTCTTTGGAAGGAATGATGCTAAAGCTGAAACTCCAGTACTTTGGCCACCTCATGCGAGGAGTTGACTCATTGGAAAAGACTCTGATGCTGGGAGGGATTGGGGGCAGGAGGAGAAAGGGACGACCGAGGATGAGATGGCTGGATGGCATCACGGATTCGATGGACGTGAGTCTGAGTGAAATCCTGGAGATGGTGATGGACAGGGAGGCCTGGCGTGCTGCAATTCATGGGGTTGCAAAGAGTCAGACACGACTGAGCGACTGAACTGAACTGAACTGAGGTTGATCAAAACTTTCCTTCCAAGGAGTAAGTGTCTTTTAATTTCATGGCTGCAATCACCATCTGCAGTGATTTTGGAGCCCAGAAAAATAAAGTCAGCCACTGTCCACTGTTTCCCATCTATTTGCCATAAAGTGATGGACTGGATGCCATGATCTTAGTTTTCTGAATGTTGAGCTTTAAGCCAATCAAGAGGCTCTTTAGTTCCTCTTCACTTTCTACCATAAGGGTGGTGTCATCTGCATATCTGAGGTTATTGATATTTCTCCTGGCAATCTTGATTCCAGCTTGTGCTACTTCCAGCCCAGCGTTTCTCATGATGTACTCTGCATATAAGTAAATCTTTTTTTTTTTTTTTTAGATATAAAAAATGCCGGTCTTTTTGTTTTCCCTGTTGAAATATGAGTCAATTTCCAAATGCACTCTAAAAATTGTTTTTGGACTATTGCTTTGATATACTTATGTTTATTATAAAATGGTATATTTAATTAATAATAGTCCTAGAAAAATGACAGGACATAATCAATGTATTGTTGGTGCTGCTTAGTCACTCAGTCATGTCCAACTCTTTGTGACACCATGAACTGTAGCCTGCCAGGCTCCTCTGTCCATGGGGATTCTCCAAGCAAGAATACTGGAGTGAGCTGCCATCTCACTCCTCCTCTAGGAGATCTTCCCAACCCCGGATCAAACCGAGGTCCCCTGCATTTCAGTTGGATTCTTTACCATCTAAGCCACCAGGGAAGCCCATGAATACTGGAGTAGATAGCCTATCCCTTCAGGGGATCTACCTGCCCCAGGAATTGAACTGGAGTCTCCTGCATTGCAAATGGATTCTTTACCAGCTCATTAGCAAGCCCTGAAAACTAAACATTTTGTTTTTAGATTGTGTGACAAATATTTATGACTTCCTAATTAGGTAGCAAGAAGACAAAATTACACATAAACACACAGACATATATGCCCCCCACCCCCCACATACAAGGATACACACATACAGACAAGCACATTCTTTCAAGGAATTTAATCTATTAGTAGACACGTGCCCAAAATAGTTATATTGTGGAAAATGCATGAAGCAGATATGCCAATGCCTTGCTCATTTCCCTTAGTGCTTACAATTTCCTTACATGAAATCCTGATTTGCACTAGCTACTTCTGGTTTGTCACCTAATATGTGTCTCTGTCTACTTCAGCTGGTCCCACCATGTGAGGGATGGTCAGAAATACTAGAAAAACAACAATTTCCAATGAGCAGCACTCTTTCAGTAAATGATGGAAGTTGGATAATTATGGGCAAATCTTACATTGATTCTTAAAACTCCCAAGTGGAGTTAAATTTCACTCAGACTACAATGACAACTTTAAAAATTAGATATATTTATTGATTTCTTTTATTTCCCTTCCTCACATCCCCAGTGTGTTACCAATATTTTCTGAGATCATCTTCCAAATAACAACCTGTCCTCAAATTCTTCTCATAATATATGCTTCTGTGGTGATCCAGAAGACAATGCAATAATAAAAATATTTATGGGAGCAGAGGTGAAAGATTCCTTCCCTCTAGAGATGATCATTTGAGACTTCTGGATGAGATGAATATTCATTTGAGTCTAAAAGGGTGATTAGGACTTAAAGTGGTATAAAATGTAGGAATCTAATTGTAAAAAATTTAGAGCCCATGAAAAAAAACACAAAAATGAAGACTGTCTTAGTGAGGTTTCAAAAGAACCACGCACCTATGGACACCTTATCTTTGACAAAGGAGGCAAGAATACACAATGGATTAAAGACAATCTCTTTAACAAGTGATGCTGGGGAAGCTGGTCAGCCACTTGTAAAAGAATGAAACTAGATCACTTTCTAACACCATACACAAAAATAAACTCAAAATGGATTAAAAATCTAAAGGTAATACCAGAAACTATAAAATTCCTAGAAGAGAACATAGGCAAAACACTCTCTGACATACATCACAGCAGGATCCTCTATGATCCACCTCCCAGAATACTGGAAATAAGAGCAAAAATAAGCAAATGGGACCTAATTAAACTTAAAAGCTTCTGCACAACAAAGGAAACTATAAGCAAGGTGAAAAGACAGCCTTCGGAATGCGAGAAAATAATAGCAAATGAAGCAACTGACAAACAACTAATCTCAAAAATATACAAGCAACCTATGCAGCTCAAGTCCAGAAAAATAAATGACCCAATCAAAAAGTGGGCCAAAGAACTAAATAGACGTTTCTCCAAAGAAGACATACAGATGGCTAACAAACACATGAAAAGATGCTCAACATCACTCATTATCAGAGGAATGCAAATCAAAACCACAATGAGGTACCATTTCAGGGCAGTCAGAATGGCTGCAATCCAAAAGTCTACAAGCAATAAATGCTGGAGAGGGTGTGGAGAAAAGGGAACCCTCTTACACTGCTGGTGGGAATGCAAACTAGTACAGCCACTATGGAGAACAGTGTGGAGATTCCTTAAAAAACTGGAAATAGAACTGCCATATGACCCAGCAATCCCACTGCTTGGCATACACATGGAGGAAACCAGAATTGAAAGAGACACATGTACCCCAATGTTCATTGCAGCACTGTTTATAATAGCCAGGACATGGAAACAACCTAGATGTCCATCAGCAGATGAATGGATAAGAAAGCTGTGGTACATATACACAATGGAAAGAAAAATAAAGTCAGCCACTGTCCACTGTTTCCCATCTATTTGCCATAAAGTGATGGACTGGATGCCATGATCTTAGTTTTCTGAATGTTGAGCTTTAAGCCAATCAAGAGGCTCTTTAGTTCCTCTTCACTTTCTACCATAAGGGTGGTGTCATCTGCATATCTGAGGTTATTGATATTTCTCCTGGCAATCTTGATTCCAGCTTGTGCTACTTCCAGCCCAGCGTTTCTCATGATGTACTCTGCATATAAGTAAATCTTTTTTTTTTTTTTTTAGATATAAAAAATGCCGGTCTTTTTGTTTTCCCTGTTGAAATATGAGTCAATTTCCAAATGCACTCTAAAAATTGTTTTTGGACTATTGCTTTGATATACTTATGTTTATTATAAAATGGTATATTTAATTAATAATAGTCCTAGAAAAATGACAGGACATAATCAATGTATTGTTGGTGCTGCTTAGTCACTCAGTCATGTCCAACTCTTTGTGACACCATGAACTGTAGCCTGCCAGGCTCCTCTGTCCATGGGGATTCTCCAAGCAAGAATACTGGAGTGAGCTGCCATCTCACTCCTCCTCTAGGAGATCTTCCCAACCCCGGATCAAACCGAGGTCCCCTGCATTTCAGTTGGATTCTTTACCATCTAAGCCACCAGGGAAGCCCATGAATACTGGAGTAGATAGCCTATCCCTTCAGGGGATCTACCTGCCCCAGGAATTGAACTGGAGTCTCCTGCATTGCAAATGGATTCTTTACCAGCTCATTAGCAAGCCCTGAAAACTAAACATTTTGTTTTTAGATTGTGTGACAAATATTTATGACTTCCTAATTAGGTAGCAAGAAGACAAAATTACACATAAACACACAGACATATATGCCCCCCACCCCCCACATACAAGGATACACACATACAGACAAGCACATTCTTTCAAGGAATTTAATCTATTAGTAGACACGTGCCCAAAATAGTTATATTGTGGAAAATGCATGAAGCAGATATGCCAATGCCTTGCTCATTTCCCTTAGTGCTTACAATTTCCTTACATGAAATCCTGATTTGCACTAGCTACTTCTGGTTTGTCACCTAA
This sequence comes from Cephalophus harveyi, assembly GCA_006410635.1. Lineage (NCBI taxonomy): Eukaryota > Metazoa > Chordata > Mammalia > Artiodactyla > Bovidae > Cephalophus > Cephalophus harveyi. Next base: position 70,536 of record SJYT01020667.1, on the reverse strand, counting down.
TATGTGTCTCTGTCTACTTCAGCTGGTCCCACCATGTGAGGGATGGTCAGAAATACTAGAAAAACAACAATTTCCAATGAGCAGCACTCTTTCAGTAAATGATGGAAGTTGGATAATTATGGGCAAATCTTACATTGATTCTTAAAACTCCCAAGTGGAGTTAAATTTCACTCAGACTACAATGACAACTTTAAAAATTAGATATATTTATTGATTTCTTTTATTTCCCTTCCTCACATCCCCAGTGTGTTACCAATATTTTCTGAGATCATCTTCCAAATAACAACCTGTCCTCAAATTCTTCTCATAATATATGCTTCTGTGGTGATCCAGAAGACAATGCAATAATAAAAATATTTATGGGAGCAGAGGTGAAAGATTCCTTCCCTCTAGAGATGATCATTTGAGACTTCTGGATGAGATGAATATTCATTTGAGTCTAAAAGGGTGATTAGGACTTAAAGTGGTATAAAATGTAGGAATCTAATTGTAAAAAATTTAGAGCCCATGAAAAAAAACACAAAAATGAAGACTGTCTTAGTGAGGTTTCAAAAGAACCACGCACCTATGGACACCTTATCTTTGACAAAGGAGGCAAGAATACACAATGGATTAAAGACAATCTCTTTAACAAGTGATGCTGGGGAAGCTGGTCAGCCACTTGTAAAAGAATGAAACTAGATCACTTTCTAACACCATACACAAAAATAAACTCAAAATGGATTAAAAATCTAAAGGTAATACCAGAAACTATAAAATTCCTAGAAGAGAACATAGGCAAAACACTCTCTGACATACATCACAGCAGGATCCTCTATGATCCACCTCCCAGAATACTGGAAATAAGAGCAAAAATAAGCAAATGGGACCTAATTAAACTTAAAAGCTTCTGCACAACAAAGGAAACTATAAGCAAGGTGAAAAGACAGCCTTCGGAATGCGAGAAAATAATAGCAAATGAAGCAACTGACAAACAACTAATCTCAAAAATATACAAGCAACCTATGCAGCTCAAGTCCAGAAAAATAAATGACCCAATCAAAAAGTGGGCCAAAGAACTAAATAGACGTTTCTCCAAAGAAGACATACAGATGGCTAACAAACACATGAAAAGATGCTCAACATCACTCATTATCAGAGGAATGCAAATCAAAACCACAATGAGGTACCATTTCAGGGCAGTCAGAATGGCTGCAATCCAAAAGTCTACAAGCAATAAATGCTGGAGAGGGTGTGGAGAAAAGGGAACCCTCTTACACTGCTGGTGGGAATGCAAACTAGTACAGCCACTATGGAGAACAGTGTGGAGATTCCTTAAAAAACTGGAAATAGAACTGCCATATGACCCAGCAATCCCACTGCTTGGCATACACATGGAGGAAACCAGAATTGAAAGAGACACATGTACCCCAATGTTCATCACAGCACTGTTTATAATAGCCAGTACATGGAAGCAACCCAGATGTCTATCAGCAGATGAATGGATAAGAAAACTGTGGTACATATGCACAATGGAATATTACTCAAATATTAAAAAGAACATATTTGAATCAGTTCTATTGAGGTGAATGTTATTGGAGCCTATTATACAGAGTGAAGTAAGTCATAAAGAAAAATACCAATACAGTATATTAACACATATATATGGAATTTAGAAAGATGGTAACAACAACCCTGTATGTATGACAGCAAAAGAGACACAGATATAAAGGATAGACTTTTGGACTCTGTGGGAGAAGGTGAAGGTGGGATGACTTCAGAGAACAGCACTGAAACATGTCTATTGCCATATGTGAAACAGATCACCAGTCCAAGTTCAATCCTTGAAACAGGAAGCTCAAAGTCGGTGCACTGGGACAACCCAGAAGGACGGGATAGGAAGGGAGGTAGGAAAGAGTTTCAGGATGGGGGACACATATACACCCGTGGCTGATTCATGTCAACGTATGCCAAAAACAACCACAATGTTGTAAAGTTATTATCTTCCAATTAAAACAAATAAATTAACTGAAATCTTTTTTAAAAGAACACAATTTATCAAAATAATTTGAATGCAGTGAAAGCAGTGCATAGGGGAAGCAATACATATATTAGAAAATAAAAAAGATCTCACTAATTTCTTTGGAGTCTGTTGTGATGTAGCCTCTTTCATTTCAGATATGAGTAATTTATGTACTGTCTTTTTTTCTTAGTTAGTCTGAGTAGAGGCTTATCTATGTTACTGATCTTTTCAAGTAAGCTTTAGATTTTCTTGATTTTTTTCTATTGGCTTCTTGTTTTCAATTTCACTGATTTTTTGCTCTAATCCTTGTTTCTTTTTTCTGCTTACTTTTTATTTAATTTGTTCTTTTTCTAGTTTCTTAAGATGGAAACTTAAATTACTGACTTTTAGATCTTTTTTATTTTCTAATATATGTATTGCTTCCCCTATGCACTGCTTTCACTGCATTCAAATTATTTTTAAAAGTCAGTAATTTAAGTTTCCATCTTAAGAAACTAGAAAAAGAACAAATTAAATAAAAAGTAAGCAGAAAAAAGAAACAAGGATTAGAGCAAAAAATCAGTGAAATTGAAAACAAGAAGCCAATAGAAAAAAATCAAGAAAATCTAAAGCTTACTTGAAAAGATCAGTAACATAGATAAGCCTCTACTCAGACTAACTAAGAAAAAAAGACAGTACATAAATTACTCATATCTGAAATGAAAGAGGCTACATCACAACAGACTCCAAAGAAATTAGTGAGATCTTTTTTATTTTCTAATATATGTATTGCTTCCCCTATGCACTGCTTTCACTGCATTCAAATTATTTTGATAAATTGTGTTCTTTTAAAAAAGATTTCAGTTAATTTATTTGTTTTAATTGGAAGATAATAACTTTACAACATTGTGGTTGTTTTTGGCATACGTTGACATGAATCAGCCACGGGTGTATATGTGTCCCCCATCCTGAATAATAAAATAATACTATGAACAACTTTATGCCCACATATTTGATAACCTACATGAAATGAACCAGTTCCTTGAAAGCTACATCTGCCAAAACTTACACAAACAGAAACAGATGATCTAAATAGGCTTGTATCTACTAAGTCCTCAGTTTGGCAGTTTCTTACAAGATTTAACATACTCTTGTCATAGGATCCAGCATTTGTACTTCTCAGTATTTACCTTATGGAGTGGAAAATGTGTATCTACACAAAAACCTGCACACAGAAGTTTTTACCAGGTTTATTCATAATTGCCAAAACTTGGAAGCAATTAAGATGTGTTTCAGTAGGTAAATGGGTAAAAAATAAATTGTGGTCCCTGCAAACAAAGGAATAATATTCAGCACTAAAAGGAAACTTCATATCAAGCTATGAAAAGACATGGAGGAAACTTAAATGTATATTACTTAGTGAAAGAAGCCAATCTAGAAAGGCTACATGGTATATAATTCCAACCATATAATATTCTGTAGAAGGCAACACTATGATGACAGTATCAGTGGTTGCTGAGGAGTGAGGGAAATGAATAGGCAGACCATGAGGATTTTTAGGGCACTGAAAATACTCTGCCTGACAGTATAAGGATAGATATATATCACTATACTTCTGTCAAAACCCATAGAATATACACCACCAAGAGTGAACTCTCGGAGAAGGCAATGGCACCCCACTCCAGTACTCTTGCCTGGAAAATCCCATGGACGGAGGAGCCTGGTGGGCTGCAGTCCATGGGGTCGCTGAGTCGGACACGACTGAGCGACTTCACTTTCACTTTTCACTTTCATGCATTGGAGAAGGAAATGGCAACCCACTCCAGTGTTCTTGCCTGGAGAATCCCAGGGACGGGGGAGCCTGGTGGGCTACCGTCTATGGGGTCACACAGAGTCGGACACGACTGAAGTGACTTAGCAGCAGCAGCAGCAAGAGTGAACTCTAAAGTAAACTATGGAAGTTGAGTGACTTTTATGTGTCAACATAGAATCATCCTTGACTTAAAAGAAAAAAAAAAAAAACACGTTATGGTCAATAATAATGATAACAGGGGAGGCTATGCATATGTAGAGACACAAGTGTATCAGAAATCTGCATAACTTTCTTTCAATTTATCATAAATCTAAAACTGATATAACAATATAAAGTTGTTTTTTTTTTTTAGCATGCATGAGACAGAAGAGAATGAGAAGTTCTAAAATATATATGAGTTCCAGAAGAAAGAATAAAAGAGAAGAGAGAAGAGACACTATCCAAAGAGAAAATGTTATATTGAAAGTCATCTCTCAGGCTGAAGAGGAGCAGTAAGTCTCATGTAGAATAATAAAAATAGATCTAACACCTAGACATAGACTGATGATATTTCAGGATATCAGAGACAAAGGGAAAATTTTTCGTGAGACCAAAAAAAAAAAAAAAATAGATGAGACATGTTATGTACAAAAGAATGTTGATTAAACAAACCCAAGCAAACCCATGAGAAATGCCAGAGATGATGAAATAGTATCTTCAATATGATGAAAGGAAAATAACAATGAAGACTAGATCAAAATAACAATTTCTTTCAGACAAAGTCTGAGAGTTCTTTCATAAGATGTCACTGAAATAATTATCAAAGGATATACTCTAGCAAGAAGGAAATAGAGGAAGCAAGGAGGAAACAATGAACTTTAGCAAACAATGATGAGCTAGGAAGTTGATAAACATATTGGTCATATTAAATAAGCATTCACCTAGTAATAATAGTGATTAACTTTGGGGAGTTTAAAAACAAATAGATGGAACCAATATACTGGATGAAAATTGTCCAGTTTTACAAATACTTCAGAATGCAGAAGAAATGTAATTAAATCATTTTATGTTTTCTATTTTAAAAAAGGAACCAGAGAAATTTTTAGCTTTAAAAAGATAAAATTGAGGGTAAACAATGTAAAAATTTTGACTGCAGAGATGGTAAAACTGTTTTGGGATTGGAATTTTGGCCAGTTGGTGTGTTGAAGGATAGAAGTATGAGAAAGGAAAGGTCGGTTATGATAGAGAAGTTCAGTGACCAGGGATCTGAGCTGCATGGGATTCAACAGGGAACATGAAGAGCTGATATACTAGGAGCAAAAAAGCAATATCATAGAATAGATATATAAATGGAATTGAAGAACAGATTGATAAAGTGAAAAGTAAAGTGCAAAAAGTCATGATCTTAGTTGAATGTTGGTCATTAAAATTAGAAAAGTAGATATGTTATGGAGGATGATGTTGGTTAGGGTGAGACCCCAAGTGTAGGAGGCATGATGTTGGAGAAATTACAGGACTTTGAAGGTCTGGTATCGGGTGGCATGTTGATTTTGAAAGGGTATGAGCAAACAGAGTAGAAGGAAAGGTTCGAGTGTAGAGTTCATCAATGGATAAGAGTCCAAGAATGATGAACAATAGGATTATATCATGAGTCAGGACTTGCTATTTTCTTGATAAGTGAAGTCGCTCAGTCGTGTCCAACTCTTTGCAACCCCATAGACTGTAGCATACCAGGCTCCTCTCTCCATGGGATTTTCCAGGCAATAGTACTGGAGTGGATTGCCATTTCCTTCACCAGGGGATCTTCCCAACCCAGGGCTCGAACCCAGATCTCCCACATTGTAGACAAGACGCTTTACCATCTGAGCCACCAGGGAAGTCAGGATGTGTTTTCTTGATAATACATGCTATAAAGAAGACATGATTTTCATGTGGAGCTGAAAGTATTAGTTTAAAGTTTGGTATTAGTAAGTGGGAGAAAGTTGCTTTCTATCCATATTCCCCATAACCAGTGTGTGTGCTCAATCATATTTGACTCTTGTGAACCCAAGGACTATAGCCTGCCCATCAGATTCCTCTGTCTATGGGATTTTCTAGGCAGGAATGCTGGAGTGGGTTGCCATTTCTTCTTCTAGGGGATATTCCAGACCCAGGGATCAAACCCACATCTCCTGTGTCTCCTGCATTGGCAGGCAGATTCCTTACCACTGTGCTACATGGGAAGACCCTATTCTAAGTAAAACCATAAGGAAAACAATGCTGAAAATTTCAGCAAAAAGAATAAGTATGTGTGAAAATTATCTTAATATTTTCTCAAAAGAAAATATTTCTTGAGTCCCTATTGTGTTCACAGTGCCATGCCAAGATTTGGGCAACCAATCCAAAGATAATAAAAGTATACATATTTCCTAAAATGATTGTTTTAAGTGTGATATAGGAGACTACATAAACTTGGAAATGTATTTACTACCAGTATCATCAACCAGATAAAAGTCTAAATAAGTAGTATTTCACATTTTTATGGTCTTTATTGTTTCTTGCTCTCACCTCTCTTTTCCTTTCCTTCCTTCCTCTCTCCCTGCTTTCTCATTCTTTCTTTTTCTCTCTTTCTTTCATCTATCACTATCTACCTATCTAATCATGAGTCATCTATCTCTTCATCTGATGACCTTTTATTTTTCTGCTTCGTCTATGTATTGTTTCAGTATTCCCCTCACTCATAATTATATATTTCCATCATATTTGAAAGCTTTATGTGTGTGAATTTAGTGAAAAGAATTAGGTACAATTAAGTATTTCAAAACATCTAAAGCCCTGTGCTCAGTCACTAAGTCATGTCAACATCTTTGTATCCTGCCAGGCTTCTCTGTCCAAGCGATTCTTCAAGCAAAAATACTGGAGTGGGTTGCCAGGCCCTCCTCCAGGAGATCTTCCTGACCCAGGGATCAAACCCGAGTCTCTAACATCCCCTGCATTGGCATGTGAATTCTTTCCACTAGCACCACCTAGAAAGCTGTATCTAATGCCATGGGTGTGCCTGCTCAGTCACTTCAGTCATGTCCGACTCTTTGCAACCCTATAGGCTGTAGCTGGCCAGGCTCCTCTGTCCATGGGATTCTCCAGGCAAGAAGACTAGAGTGGATTGCCATGCCCTCCTCCAGGGGCATCTTTCCGACCTAGGGATCAAACCTGAGTCTGTTGCATTTCCTGCCCTGCAGGAGGATTCTTTACCACAGAGTCAGCAGGAAACCCATCTTATAGATGGTTACAATGCCGTCTATAACCATAAATACTTTAAAGGGTATGTCTACCTGGATCATTTAATTTAATCATTTAACATACCTCACAAAATTGTTTTCAGAGTTAAAAAACCTGAAGCTTGTACAGGTTACATGATTTGGCCTTACAGAAACAAAGGGGGATTCCTGATGTCTCAAGCATAAACTCAGAGCCTTAGCTTTCCTAAGACATCATTTCAAAGACTTATGATATAGAGCCACTAAATACAGTCTATTCTACAAAGGTAGGCTTGATTTGTGCTCTTTGAGGAGGTACATGGTAAAATATGCATCTTCTCTGTTCTCTAAAGTTTCATAATTGCCTTGAGAATATAAAAGTGAATAACAACATCTCTGTTGTTGAAAGACTTGAAGGGTCTTTTAAGGGAAGAAGTGTATTTCCACTTTACCATGTTCATCCTGAAAGCATGTCATAGTATTTCTTCCTGTCTGCACAATGACTATAGGAAAGAATAATACATATTCCCCATGCTGTCTTGAAATATCTAAATAAGACTTCATTCTCCCTGTTTCACTAAAAAGTTGCATTTGCTTCAGTTCCCCCAATTATTATATTCACATGCTTAAAAGAAAAAAAAAAAGAAAACTAAAATCATTTTAATTATTTCTATATATAATTTTCCTCTGATCATGGGAAATCTTTAAAGTACACTTATTTTATTATTTCACCAGGAGTTTTTGTAACAGTTGCTTTCAAGCACTTGTGAAGAAATCTTTATACTCAGTTAACTTATAAGTATTTTTAAACTATTTAAACCATGCTTACTTTACTGTCTTAGTGTTAGCAATTTCTCTTCTCTTTGTGTAGCAATGTGATGGGTAAATTATAGGATAGTGCTTTTCCTATTTAGTGGGAAACAATATTCTATATTTAAGAACTGACCTTTTTCATATCCTATTCCAGCACCACTATATAATTCTCATTTGTATTATACTTAGAGTATAATATTTGACATAATTTGAACTTTTTAACTTCAGAGGTAAAAGTCATTCAGCTATAAATTTTGTTAAACACTGCTAGTATATTTTGTTGCATCCCTTTAGGAGAGTTTTAAAAACAAGTGATTTGTTTTGCCTATGTCCAGAGTATGACCTATTCTTTATTGGTATGTATATTAGTTATATAATTATGCAAAATATTTATATTACATGAAAATAACTCAAGAATAACAAGAGATCATTTAAAGTTGGTCTAGAAATTTCAATACAAATATTATATTATAATTGCCTCTATGTATCAGAAGCAATGGGATTCTCCAGGCACGAATACTGGAGAGGGTTGCCATTTCCTTCTCCAGGGGATCTTCCCAACCCAGGGATCGAACCCGGGTCTCCTGCATTGCAAGCAGACGCTTTAACCTCTGAGCCACCAGGGAAGCCCATCAGAAGCAAGCATTTAAAATTAAGAAAAACTATAGAAAAATGAGAAACCTGTATGCAGGTCAAGAAGCAACAGTAAGAACCAGACATGGAACAATTTACTAGTTCCAAATGGACAAGGCTGTATATTGTCACCCTGCTTATTTAATTTATATGCAGAATACATCATGCAAAATGCCAGGCTGGATGAAGCACATGTTGAAATCAAGATTGCTTGGAGAAATAACAATAACTTCAGATGTGCAGATGACACCACCCTTATGGCAGAAAGTTAAGAAGAACTAAAGAGCCTCTTGATGAAAGTGAAAAGGAGAGTGAAAAAGTTGGCTTAAAACTCAACATTCAGAAAACTAAGATCATGGCCTCCGGTCCCATCACTTCATGACAAATAGATGGGGATACAGTGGAAATAGTGAAAAAATTCATTTTGGGGGGCTGCAAAATAACTGCAGATTGTGACTGCAGTCATGAAATTAAAAGATTCTTGCTCCTTGGAAGAAAAGTTATGATCAACCTAGATAACATAATAAAAAGCAGAGACATTACTTTGCCAACAAACGTTCATCTAGTCAAAGCTACGGTTTTTCTAGTGGTCAAGTATGGATGTGAGAGTTGGACTATAAAGAAAGCTGAGCACCAAAGAATTGATGCTTTTGAACTGTGGTGTTGGAGAAGACTCTTGAGAGTCCCTTGGACTGCAAGGAGATCAACCCAGTCCATCCTAAATGAAATCAGTCCTGAATAGTCATTGGAAGGACTTATGTTAAAGCTGAAACTCCAATACTTTGGCCACCTGATGCAAAGAACTAACTCATTTGAAAAGACCTTGATGCTGGGAAAGATTGAAGGAGGGAAGAGAAGGGGACGACAGAGGATGAGATAGTTGGATGGCATCACCGACTCGATGGACATCACTTCATGGCAAACAGAAGGTATGAAGTTGGGAAAATTGACAGGTTTTATTTTCTTGGGCTCCAAAATCACTGTGGATGGTGACTGCTGCCTTAAAATTGAAAGATGCTTTCTCCTTGGAAGGAAAGCTATGACAAACCTAGACAGTGTATTAAAAACCAGAGATGTCACTTTGCCCATAAAGGTCTGTATAGTCAAAGCTATGTTTGTTTTTTTTTTCCAGTAGTCATGTACTACACAGATGTGAGAGTTGGACCACAAAGAAGGCTGAGCTCTCAAGACTTGATGTTTTCAAACTGGGGTGCTGGAGAAGTCTTTAGAGTCCCTTGGGCTGCAGGAGATCAAACCAGTTAATCCTAAAAGAAATCAACCCTGAATATTCATTGGAAGGACTGTTACTGAAGCTCCAGTACTTTGACTATATGATACAAGGAGGCAATTCATTGAGAAAAAAAGCCCTGAGGCTGGAAGGATTGAAGGCAAAAGGAGAAGATAGCTGCAGAGGATGAGATGGTTAGATAGTATCACTGACTAAATGGACATGTATTTGATCAAACTCTGGGAGACAGTGGAAAGCAGAGGAGCCTGGCATGCTGCAGTCCACAGAGTCACAAAGAGTCAATCATGACTTAGTGGCTGAGCAAAAACAATTAAAAACATTTTGGAAAGTATCCATAATTCTAGATGCTGTTTAGTACATTTGTTTCATGAGAAGAAGTCAAAATATAAAGATTAACAGGAGTTTTGAAGAAGTTGATTTTAATCTTCATGGATGACTTTAAGTGATTCAGTACTTCAGTTGAGGACATGACTGCAGATGTGGTAAAGATAGCAAGAGAACCAGAATTAGGAGTGGAGCCTGAAGAGGTGACTGAATTGCTGTAATCTCATGATAAAATTTTAATGGATGAGGAGCTACTTTTTGCTGATGGGAAGAAAGTGGTTTCTTGAGATGGAATCTACTTCTGGTGATGATGCTATAAAGATTGTTGAAATATTACCAAAGGATTTAGAATATTACATCTGTTGCTTGGTTGATTAAAGTACTGGCAGAGTTTGACATAACTGTTTCCTATCTTGAAGAAGTTTCACTGTGGATAAAATATTATCAACAGCACTACATGCTACAGAGAAACTGTTTGTGAAAAGAAGAGTTAATTAATGTGGCAAACTTCCATTGTTTTCTTGTTTTAAGCTGTCATGTCCCCACAGCCTTTGGCAGCCCACCACCTTGATCAGTCAGCAGCTATCAACACTGAGAGAGAATTGCTACTCATGAAGTTTCAGATGATTGTTGGCAAATTTTTTGTCAATAAAGTATTTTTGAGTTTGGTAGGTACTTTTTTTAGATAAGCTGCTATTGAACAAAGGCTACTGTATAGTGTAATCATAACCAAAAATAATTGTGTGTGACTTTGTTCATTGTGATATTTATTGTGGTGATCTAGACCAAACTTGTAGTATCTCTGAAGTATGCCTATATTGTTCCATTATTATGTTTAATAATATCTGACCTTGAGTTATTAAGTCTTTTCATACTTAATGCAATTATAGGTATGGTTAGCTACATGTCTGCCATAAATCCTTGTCATATAATTACCTTATTTGTTTGTTGCTTCTCTCCCCCATTCTGTCTTCTTGTTAGTATTATCAGTTCAGTTCAGTTGCTCAGTCATGTCCAACTCTGCAATCCTGTGGAATGCAGTACGTCAGGCTCCCCTGTCCATCACCAACTCCCGGAGACGACTCAAATTCATGTCCATCATGTCGATGATGCCATCCAACCATCTCATCATCTGCCATCCACTTCTTCTCTCACCTTCAATCAAAGTATTGGAGTTTCAGCTTCAGCATGAATCCTTCCAATGAATATTCAGGGATGATTTCCTTTAGGATGGACTGTTGGATATCCCTTTCGTCCAAGGAACTCTCAAGAGTCTTCTCCAACACCACAGTTCAGCAGCATCAAATCTTCAGTGCTCAGCTTTCTTTATAGTCCAACACTCACGTACATAAATGACTACTGGAAAAACCATAGCTTTGACTAGACAGACATTTGTTGGTAAAGTAATGTTTCTACTTTTAAATAAACTGTCTAGATTGGTCATAACTTTTCTTCCAATGAGCAAGCATCTTTTAATTTCACGGCCACAGTCACCATCTGCAGTGATTTTGCAACCCCCAAAAATAGTCTGTCACTGTTTCCACTGTTTCCCCATCTGTTTGTCATGAAGTGATGGGACCAGATGCCATGATCTTGGTTTCTGAATGTTGAGTTTTAAGCCAACTTTTTGACTCTCCTCTTTCATGTTCATCAAGAGGCTCTTTAGTTCTTCTACAATTTCTGCCATAAGGGTGGTGTCATCTTCATATCTGAGGTTATTGATATTTCTTCTCCTGAAAATCTTCATTGCATCTTGTGCTTCATCCAGCCTGGCATTTTGCATGATGTACTCTACATAGAAATTAAATAAGCAGGGTGACAATATATAGCCTTGCAATACTCCTTTACCTATTTGGAACCAGTCTATTGTTTCATGTCCGGTTCTAACTGTTGCTTCTTGACCTGCATACAAATTTCTGTGGAGGCAGGTCAGGTGGTCTGGTATTCCCATCTCTTGAAAAATTTTCCACAGTTTATTGTGATCCACACAGTCAAAGGCTTTGGCGCAGTCAATAGAGCAGAAGTAGATTTTTTTTCTGAAACTCTTGCTTTTTTCATGATCCAGTGGATGTTGACAATTTGATTTCTGGTTCCTCTGCCTTTTCTAAATCCAGCATGAACATCTCGAAGCTCATGATTCATGTACTGTTGAAGTCTGGCTTGAAGAATTTTGAGCATTAGTTTGCAAGTGAGTGAGGTGAGTGGTAGTTTGAGCATTCTTTGGCATTGCCTTTCTTTGGAATTGGAATGAAAACTGACCTTTTCCAGTCCTGTGGATATTGCTGAATTTTCCAGATTTGCTGGCATATTGAGTGAAGCACTTTCAGAGCATCATCTTTTAGGATTTGAAATAGTTCTAGTTTTTCAGTTCAGTTCAGTCACTCAGTCGTGTCTGACTCTTTGCGACCCCATGAATCGCAGCACTCCAGGCCTCCCTGTTCATTACCATCTCTCAGAGTTCACTCAGACTCACATCCATCGAGTCAGTGATGCCATCTAGCCATCTCATCCTCGGTCGTCCCCTTCTCCTCCTGCCCCCAATCCCTCCCAGCATCAGAGTCTTTTCCAATGAGTCAACTCTTCACATGAGGTGGCCAAAGTACTGGAGTTTCAGCTTTAGCATCATTCTTTCCAAAGAAATCCCAGGGTTGATCTCCTTCAGAATGGACTGGTCCATTTTCTCTCCTATATTGAAATTTAACTATGACTATAGTATGCTTATAGTTATTTGAGGGCTAAATGTTACCTTTAGGGGCTTCCCTATTGGTGCAGTGGTTGGGAGTGATCAATACAGGGGACACAAGTTCAAAACCTGCTCTAGGTAGATCTCCTATGCCTTGTATGGCAGCCCTTGTGCCACAACTACTGATCCCACACTCTAGAGCCCATGAGCTGCAACTACTGAGCCCATGCACTGCAGCTACTGAAGCCTGCGTGCCCTGGAGCCTGTGGTCTGCAACAAGAGGAGCCACGACAATGAGAAGCCTGCACACCACAACTATAGTAGCCCCCACTCTCCTTAACCAGAAAAGACCCTCAGGCAGCAGCAAAGACCCAGTACAGCCAATAAATATATAAATAAAATTTAAATTTACATTCAAGTTATCCTGTTCTACCCAAATAATACCATACTATTTTTACTGTGTAAGAACTTTACTCCAATAATGTTTCAGAGAGTCTAAATTCATTCCACTCTAAAATTATAGTGTTAATAATTGTCTCTGTTAATTTGGTAGGTACCACAGTTTCTTAGGATTACAGCTTATTCTCTTTGCATGTGTATACTTTCTCTCCCATCTAGATTATAGAATCATTCAGAGTAAAGATTAGGCTTATATTTTTATCTATAGCAACTTGGATAATGTTGTACAAGTGGTTTGCCACAATAAATTATCTTGTTTTTCTCATTTTTTACGATATGAAGATACCTTGAAGCATTTGCAAGCATTTCCAAATAATCCTCATTATTAGCAGATGTTTTAAAGTTAGCTGGTAAAATTTTACTATGAGTATTTATATTAACTAACATTAATAGATAAGTGATTGTTAAGCCCTGCATTTATATCTTTAATATTATTATTATTTATGCAAAAGCTGCATAAAATATTTTTATTTAAAATTTTATACTGAGAAAACTGAAGCAGAGAAAATGTAATCATTGGTATACAATCACACACTAGAAGCATTTCCCTGAAAATATGTAAAAAGGAGAAACACATTATTCTCTGTGGAAGTTCATCTCCATCCAAGCCTCAAAGAATTTGTCCTGATATATTTTAAAGATAAAAATGGGCAGATCACATTAAAAATTTCACAAAAGTCATTAATAAGTTTAACTTGATTTTATTCTGAAAGCAAAAACAAGATTTTTGAGTCAAGGTAGACTGTTTTTACTTAAAGCAATGGCAATACAGATTGCCCTTCCCTCATTTCAAACTTCCAGGGTAATATAGTGAGAAGAATATGGTTATACCTTGAAAGTGCAGGGGGGGTGGAGTTGATAAAGGTTAGTGTTCCCTAAATTATGAATCTGGGAAGATATATAGATTAGCTGTCCTCCTTATCAACTAGGAGAAAGGAGAGAAAGGAATCCTCTTCATATAAGCAAATCTTGTTACCAAACCAAACTTGAGTCTATTGGTCTACCTGCAGCAAAGTCAATCTACTGACATCAGGTTGTGGTGAAGGAAAGTGTAACACATATTGTAGGACATCAAGCAAAAGTCTTGAGCATCCTAATAGATTTGAGAAAAAGTTATTAAAGATGGTGAGGGAGAGGGCTGTGGAATGCATGATTAGTTTATAGATATTCTTTTGATCAATTGGTGGTGAAGTGGCAGAGTGTCAATATCATCAACCTTCTGGTTCTAACATTTCTGGGGTCTGTGTGCTTGTGATCAGCATGCAATTAACTTCTACCTTGTATGGGTTTCAGTACCTGCCAAACAGCTCAAAGGACATAGAATATTATCAGAATATTATCTATAGCCTTTGAGGAGGAGCAAAAGGTCCTTGACTTTGTTTGATGGCTAAGTTACTATTATTTTGTCTTGCTTGACTGTTTTCCTTTATTTCTGCATTTTCTTATTTATCTGATTAAATTTATTCTCCCTGGAACTCAGGGAAGGTATAGGAGGCTAAACTTTTTCTACAGACAAGAGATAAGTGTAGGACATGGTGGGGTCTGTCCTGGGAAGACCCTATAGGGTAATGCTTGGTTACAGTCCTTTGGTTGTTAATGATTCTGGGTTTTATCCATCTTTAAATGTAAACAATAGCCTTTGGGGAGACAAATCTTTCTGGGGATCTCTACTCAATCATCTTTTTAACTTGCACAGCTTCAGTTTTCTGTACTCAGAAAGCTTGTAACTATGCAGAAACATAAACATATTCTTCTCATTTCCCAAAATGTAGCAGCAAAAACAAGACACAGGAAATATAGAATTGTAAAATTTTTAGATATTGCAATTACTAGAATGCAGTAAACTGCATTCTCTCTAAGATATTTCAAAAATGCAATAAGAGAATAAAATATGAAAAAGAGATAGTTGGGAGAAAATCTAGGAATGAATATAGTAAACTGCTTAAAACCAAATATTAGAGCAATGAATTTAAGTAACAGACTAGGAAAATATAATTATGTGGATGATAGAATTGAAAAAAAAAATCCAGAAAAAAAAAAATCATGGCAGGAAAATGGAATGTATGAAAGGGAGTTTAAGAAATTCAAACAAAAAAGGGAGAATGTCTAACATATTTTAAACTCTTTACAGTTCAGTTCAGTTCAGTTCAGTTGCTCAGTCATGTTAGACTCTTTGCGACCCCATGAATTGCAGCACGCTAGGCCTCCCTGTTCATCAATTCCCGGAGTTCACTCACTCACATCCATCGAGTAGGTGATGCCGTCCATCCATCTCATCCTCTGTCGTCCCCTTCTCCTCCTCCCCCCAATCCCTCCCAGCATCAGAGTCTTTTCCAATGAGTCAACCGTTCACATGAGGTGTCCGAAGTACTGGAGTTTCAACTTTAGCATCATTCCTTCCAAAGAACATCCAGAACTGATCTCCTTTAGAATGGACACATTGGATCTCCTTGCAGTCCAAGGGACTCTCAAGAGTCTTCTCCAATTAAAATAAATAAATTTGAATTAAAAAAAAAAAAAAGAATTTTCTCCAACACCACAGTTCAAAAGCATCAATTCTTCGGCACTCAGCTTTCTTCACAGTCCAACTCTCACATCCATACATGACTACTGGAAAAACCATAGCCTTGACTAGACAAACCTTTGTTGGCAAAGTAATGTCTCTGTTTTTCAATATGCTATCTATGTTGGTCATAACTTTCCTAAAAAAAAAAAAAGAATTTTCTCCAACACCACAGTTCAAAAGCATCAATTCTTCGGCACTCAGCTTTCTTCACAGTCCAACTCTCACATCCATACATGACTACTGGAAAAACCATAGCCTTGACTAGACAAACCTTTGTTGGCAAAGTAATGTCTCTGTTTTTCAATATGCTATCTATGTTGGTCATAACTTTCCTTCCAAGGAGTAAGCGTCTTTTAATTTCATAGCTGCAATCACCAATGGAAACTTTAATGATTTTACCAGTGCAACCAAGAAAATTCTGAAGCAAAATATAATCCCAATAATGTCCAAACTAATCCAAGGTATAGAATAAAAAGAAAATATTTTCCAAGACTCATTTTATGGAGTTTCCACAAAAATTGATACATAGGTTTGATTAGGATTGCACATGAAAAGCTAATCTCAATAATTTATATTGGTGCAAAAGTAGTTAAGAAAATCAGGGAAACTAATTTGGCAATAAGGGTCTTCCCTTGTGGCTCAGTGGTAAGGATTACGACGGCAATGTAGGAGACTCAGGTTTGATCCCTGGATCTGAAAGATCCCCTGGAGAAGGAAATAACAACCTACTCCAATATTCTTGCTTGGAAAATGCCATAGACAGTGCAGCCTGGCAGCTACAGTCTCAGGGTTGTGACTTAGCAACTGAACGTGGTGATGATGAATTTGGCAATATATATAAAAGAGAATGGATTTTTGGCAAATTTGAAAATGAATTTGTTCCCTAAGATAAAAGTTGGTTTAACATTAAAAAAAAAAAAGATGTAATAAAGTTTGCTTTGTTAATAAAGGCTTCCCTGGTGGCTCAAACTGTAAAGAGTCTACTTGCAATGTGGGAGACCCGGGTTTGATCCCTTGGTTGGGAAGATCTCCTGGAGAAGGAAATGGCAACTCACTCCAATATTATTGCCTGGCGAATCCCTTGGATGGAAGAGCCTGGCAGGCTACAGTCCATGGGGTCGCAAAGAGTCGGACACGCCTGAGCAACTAACATACACACACTTTGCTAATATATTCAAATTAAAATGCATGTGGTCTTGCCAGTAGAGGTAGAAAAACATGTAACTGAATTCAATAGTCAGGGTAAAGCCATATTTCTTGGCAAATTAGTAATGTATGCTTATGTGCTCAGTTGCTTCTGACAGTTTACAATTACATCCATGGGTTTTTCCAGGCAAGAATACTGGCCTGGGTTGCCATTTCCTTCTCCAGGGGATCTTCTCAACTCAGGGATCAAATCCACCTCTCTGGAATTTCCTGCACTGGCAGGAGGATTCTTTATCACTGAGCCACCCGGGAGTTTCTAGCAAATTATGAATAAAGAGAACTTTCACATCCACCTAGAGTTCTTACAGTTAAACAGTGCCCTCAGCAACAAGAGTAGGTGTCCTACTTGATGGTGAGACCTCAGCAGTTGTCTCACTGGATGACAGAACAAGAAATGTATGACAGAATTAGCTTTGGTAATCACTGAGGAGAGTTTTTAACTACAATGAATAATGAAAAAATTACTGGAATTAGACCCTTTTCTCATACCAAACACATGCATCAGTTTATAATAAATTAAGTTTTAAATATGAAAGACAAAATTACAAATTTAGTAAGAGAATATAATGATGCTAAGTTTATGAACTCAAGCTTGGAAAAGACTTTAAAAATGAGACTCAAGAGTGTAAACAATAAGGCCCCCCAGAGGCATTAAGACATTCTATTCATCAACAGATTAATTAAGAAAGTGAAAAGGTAATTTTAAAATTGAGATACATGTAGCATATAAAATGAGATGTCTATAGTGCACTGTGGCAGTCTTTATTGCAATTACACAATGGTCATTCAACAGAGTTGATATACTGCCAGTACTCACTTAGATGTCTTCACCAAACGTTTGCTGCAGCTATTAATTATCAATGTTTGGTGCCCATGACATAAATAATTAAATATATGGAATATTTATCCCTGACATATAAAGATATAGCTATTCAGAATATAAAATTGTGTTGAAAACTAAAGAAACAGAAAATTATCTTGGAGAAAAAGATTATATATATATATATTAAAATTGCATATTATATTCTGTCCTACATCATTTAAAAACATATACATAAACTTTGACACATATTAATCAAAGTGGGTGTATACAGAGATGAAGGGAATAAAAGTATGAATTAGAGATTACAAAGAAAATTAAATAAAACTATTTTTTTAAAGTCAGATCAGTGAAACTTCTTGAACCACATTGATGATTAACTCAGCTCTATATTTGAGTTCTTATGTGTGTTTGTACATTGATGTGTGTGTGTACTATGTCAAGATTGTTTCTTCCATTAGTAAGTTAGCATACACCATCCAGAGAGGGAAAAGCATTTTTAGGCATGGACAATTTAATAATAGAAAATCTTCTCAAAAGGACAAATTTTGACTACTATTTATAAAGAGTAGAGTCTATTACTATCCACCAAAAATATAAAGCAATTTTATGCAGTACAACGAGAGAGTTTCCACTCTTTTAATTGAATCAGTAAATATTTAAGCAATCCCTAGCAGGGGAAACAAGACAATCATTCCTTTTGTTATCACAGTATGCATTCTTATTTCTTAAGAGGAACTTTCCAATATACAGTTGTAAATTTTGAAAAAAATCCTATCATTTTAGCATTAAACTCTTTAGCTTGCTTGTGAATTAATGCAAAAGCATTGTGTGAAGGATTTTTGTGCAGGACTTGCTTCTAGTGGTGAATCTTTAGAGAAACATATAACTTGCTGAAAAGCAGTGACTTTAAAAATAAGACTCATTGCTATGCATATTAGTGGACAACCTGCTGTTCCAGACATTATAAAATGGGTTATTCTGACTCAAGCACTAAATCAAGCCTGAATGTGAAAGTGGGCATCCACAGTTAAATCATTATTATGCCGTCAGCATTATATAAGCCATATTGGAGCTGTGGGGCCTCCTGCAATACATACTGGAGTGAGTGAGTGAGTGAAGTCGCTCAGTCGTGTCCGACTCTTTGCGACCCCATGGACTGTAGCCTACCAGGCTTCTCCCTCCATGGGATTCTCCAGGCAAGAGTACTGGAGTGGGTTGCCATTTCCTTCTCCAGGGGATCTTCCCAACCCAGGGATCGAACCTGGGTCTCCAGCATTCCAGGCAGATGCTTTAACCTCTGAGCCACCAGGGAAGCCCAATACATACTGGAAGGAAGGAAAAATAAGTGCTGACAACCTGCCACTCTAACTTTCATTGCTTTGCATCTAATCAACAACATTTGTATCAGATTGACGCCATGGTCACACTCCCAAACTGGTCACATAGCAGTATTTTCAGGGATAAATCAATATGCTTTATTCTCTTGGAAATTTCTGTCATTTTGAGGCTGGAACTCTGGCTCTGTTTTTCAGCTCTAGCTAAATGAAGAAGGGCTAAGATTTGCTACAAAATAGTTGTTTTAAAATTCACTAGTGACCAAAATGCTAAGCTATAATTATATTGGAGACAGTTTGTACTACAAGTAATCTTTGTTTTTCTAAAACCTCATTAATCTTTATCTTAGCTAATTGTGGCTTTGGATTTAGCTTAAGTATGCACATATTTTGAAGAAAAATGGAAGTTATTGGGAAATCCAAGTAGACAAATTGGAAACTACCCTAAATATAAAAAATCTTGAATACCCACTACCTAGCACTGCTGCCTTAACACCAATCATGTGAGTTACTTATCACCTGATCCTTCTCAACTTCAGTAGGTCCAGCCCTATTTCCTATTTCTATAATAATTGAAACAAAGCAGTTTTAACAAAATGTATGCATTAAGGCTCTCACTAAAATATTACAAATGAAATGATAAATGTTTATTTATTGTTCTTTTTAGATACAGGATCTAAACAGTTTAGTATGCTATGTCACTATTCGAATATCAGACATTCTAGCTAAAATAATATATTTGTATATAATTTATTTAAAAATTTTGTATAAGAATTTTGCTGTTTTAAATCCATTAACTTTAGCAGATGGCTCCAAATCAGATCAGCAAAAAGGATCATAGTAAAAGAAACTCCATATAGTTATTTGTTGCTAGTAGCTAGAACCTAGAAGTTGGAAAAGTTTTCATTTGCCATCTTGATAAAAATGGTTCATTAAAAGCATGTCATAAAAATTTCCTTTCTCTATTCAAACAAGAAATGAGCAAAAATAGGTTAGATATAGACACATAAAAATCTGTATATTTTAATTTTTAGCATATATATATATGTATGTATATGTATATGAAAGTATTAGTCACTCAGTCGTGTCCAACTCTTTGCAACCACATGGGCTGTAGCTTACCAGGCTCCCCTGTCCATAGAGTTTTCCAGGCAAGAATACTGGAGTGGGTAGCCATTCCCTTCTCCAGGGGATCTTCTCAACCTAGGGATCAAACCTGGGTCTCTTGCATTGCAAGCAAAATTCTTTACCATCTGTTTAAACCGTTATTATGCTGTAAGCATTATAAGCCATATGGAAATATGGATGCTTGTATAAAATGTACTACTAGGAAATATGGCAGAATTATGTCTGTGAAAGTACTGGACAAACAAGGAAAGACTACAAAAATACAGAATAGCATATTTTGTGTATCCTATCCCCATTAATGTAATTCCTTCATGATTCTTTTTATAAGGCATTATAAAATTTTCTTAAATGTCCAAGCTCATTTTGCCAACAAAGCATCAGCTCCAGACTACTCATGCTTATCTCTATTACCTTCTTGAATCCTCAATCCTAGAAAAGGAGGTGTTGCACTTTACTCAGCTTTTCAACTGTTCATCAGAGGATACCAATCAATTCAGTTCATTTCAGTCACTCATTCGTGTCTGACTTTTTGCGACCCCGTGGACAGCAGAATGCCAGGCATCCCTGTCCATCACCAACTCCTGGAGTTTACTCAGACTCATGTTCATTGAGTTGGTGATGCCATCCAACCATCTCATTCTCTGTCATCCCCTTTTCCTCTTGCCTTCAGTCTTTCCCAGCAACAGGGTCTTTTCAAGTGAGTCACTTTTTTGCATAAGCTATCAAATTATTGGAGTTTCAGCTTCAACATCAGTCCTTCCAATGACTATGCAGGACTGATTTCTTCTGAATTGACTCTTTGGATCTCTTTGCTGTCCAAGGGACTCTCAAGAGTCTTCTCTAACACCACAGTTCAAAGGCATCAATTCCTCGGTGCTCAGCTTTCTTTTTAGTCCAACTCTCACATCCATACATGACTACTGGAAAAACCATGGCTTTGACTAGATGGATTTTGTTGGAAAATTAATGTCTCTGCTTTTAATAAGGTGTCTAGATTGGTCATAACTTTTCTTCCAAAGAGCAAGCATCTCTTAATTTCATGCCTGCAGTCACTATCTGCAGTGATATTTGGAGCCAATAAAAATAAAATCTGTCACCATTTCCACTCTTTCCCCATCTATTTGCCATGAAGTGATGGGACCAGATGCCATGATCTTATTTTTCTGAATGTTGAGCTTTAAGCCAATTTTTTTTCACTCTCCTCTTTCACCTTCATCAAGAGGCTCTTTAAATCTTCTTTGCTTTCTGCCACAAGGGTAGTGTCATCTGCATATCTGAGGTTATTAATATTTCTCCTGGAAATCTTGATTCCAGCTTGCACTTCATCTAGCCCAGCATTTCTCATGATGTTCTCTGCATATAAGTTAAAAAAGCAGGCTGACGGTATACAACCTTGAGGTACTCTTTCCTGATTTGGAACCAGTCTGTTGTTCCATGTCCATTTCTAAGTGTTGTTTCCTGACCGGCGTACAGATTTCTCAAGAGGCAGGTCAGGTGGTGTGGTATTCCCATCTCTTGAAGAATTTTACACAGTTTATTATGATCCACCAAGTCAAAGGCTTTGGCATAGTCAACAAAGTGAAGTAGATGTTTTTCTGGAACTCTTGCTTTTTCAATGATCCAACAGACATTGGCAAATTGATGATGTCCATCAGCCTTTCCTAAATCCAGTTTGAACTTCTGGAAGTTCATGGTTCATGTACTGTTGAAGTCTGGGTTGGAGAATTTTGAGCATTACTTTGCTAGTGTGTGAGATGAGGGTAGCTGTGTAGTAGACTGAGCATTCTTTGGCATTGCCTTTCTTTGGGATTGGAATGAAAACTGATCTTTTCCAGTCCTGTGAACACTGCTGAAATTTTGAAATTTGCTGGCATATTGAATGCAGCACTTTCACAGCATTATTTTTTAGGATTTGAAATAGCTCAATTGGAATTCCATCACCTCCACTAGCTTTGTTAATGGTGATGCTTCCTAAGGCCCGCTTGACTTTGCATTCCAGGATGTCTGGCTCTATCTTGGTAATAACATCATTGTGGTTATCTGGGTCATGAAGATCTTTTTTGTATAGCTCTTGTCTGTATTCTGGCCACCTCTTCTTAATATCTTCTTCTTCTGTTAGGTCCATAATATTTCTGTCCTTTATTGAGCCCATCTTTGCATAAAATGTTCCCTTGGTATCTCTAATTTTCTTGGAGAGATCTTTAGTCTTTCCCATTCTATTGTTTTCCTCTTTCTTTTCATTGATCTCCAAGGAAAGCTTTCATATCTCTCCTTGTTATTCTTTGGAACTCAACATTCAAATGGGTATGTATATCTTTCCTTTTATCCTTTGCCTTAACTTCTCTTTTCATAGCTGTTTGTAAGGCCTCCTCAGACAACCATTTTGCCTTTCTGCATTTCTTTTTCTTGGGGATAGTCTTGATCACTGCCTCCTGTACAATGTAATGAACCTCCGTCCATAGTTCTTCAGGCACTCTATCAGATCTAATCCCTTGAATCTATTTGTTATTTCCACCATATAGTCATAAGGGATTTGATTTAGGTCATACCTGAATAGTCTAGTAGTTTTCCATACTTTCTTCCATTTAAGTCTGAATTTGGCAATGAGTTCATGATGTGAGCCACAGTCAGCTCCCGGTCTTATTTTTGCTGACTTTATAGAGCTTCTCCATCTTTGGCTGCAAAGAATGTAATCAATTTGATCTCAGTAATGACCATCTGGTGATGTCCATGTGTAGGGTCTTCTCTTGTTTCGTTGGAAGAAGATGTTTGCTTTGATCAGTGCATTCACTTGATAAAACTCTATTAACCTTTACCCTGCTTCATTCTGTATTTCAAGGCCAATTTGCCCACTACTCCAGGTATTTCTTGACTTTCTAATTTGCATTCAAGTCCCCATCTTTTTTGGGCATTAGTTCCAGAAGGTCTCGTAGGTCTTCATAGAATCATTCAACTTCATCTTCAACCTTATTGGTCAGGCCATAGACTTGGATTACTGTGATACTGAAAGGTTTGTCTTGGAAATGAACAGAGATCATTCTGTCATTTTGGAGACTGCATCCAAATACTGAATTTCATACTTTTTTTTATGATGATGACTTCTCCATTTCTTTTAAGGGATTATTGCCCACAGAAGTAGATATAATGGTCATCTGAGTTAAACTCACACATTCCAGTCCATTTTATTTCACTGATTCCTAAAGTGTCAATGTTCACCATTGGCGAACCACCCACTCCTCCATCTTTTGATAGCACTTTTGGGAGCAGGGGCTCTGGCTCTGGGATAGGACTTGGGTATGGCATAATTCCTCTTGGGGGAGGTGGCCATTATCACAACTATAGAACTGCCAGAACTTAACAAGACTGAGGAAACAGACTCTGGGAGGGCACAAACAGAACTTTGTGTGCACCAGGACCCAGAAGAAAGGGGCAGTAACTCCACAAGAGACTGACCCAGACTTGCCTACAAGTGTCCAGGAGTCTCTGCCATAGGCGTGGGTCTCTGGTGGCCTGTTGCATGGTTGGGGGCACTGAGTGTAGCAATATGTGCATATGAGCTTTTGAAGGAGGTCACCATTATCTTCATTACCTCCACCATGGTTTGGCCTCATGTCAAATAACAGGGAAAGAACATAGCCCCACCATTCAACAGAAAATTGGATTAAAGGTTTATTGAACATGGCCACACATATCAGAATAAGACCCAGTTTTCCCCTCAGTCAGTCTCTCCCATCAGGAAGCTTCCATAAGCCTCTTACCTTTCTCCATCAGAAGACAGACAGACTGAAAACAGCAATCACAGAAAACTAACCAATCTGATCATATGGATCACATCCTTGTCTAACTCAATGAAACTATAAGCCATGCCATGTAGGGACACCCAAGATGGACCAGGCATGGTGGAGAGTTCTGACAAGATGTGGTCCACTGGAAAAGGAAATGGTAAACCACTTCAATATTCTTGCCTTGAGAACCCTATAAGCAGTATGAAAAGGCAAAAAGATAGGACACTGAAAGATGAACTCCTCAGGTCAGTAGGTGCCCAATATGCTACTGAAGATCAGTGGAAAACTAATTCCAGAAAGAACGAAGAGACAAAGCCAAAGCAAAAACAACAGACAATTGTGGATGTAACTGGTGATGGAAGTAAAGTCTGATGCTGTAAAGAGCAATATTGCACAGAAATCTGCAATGTTAGATCCATAAGGCAAATTGGAAGTGGTCAAACAGGAAGAGACCAATAGGTCTTAGAAAATGAGAGAAGTCTAGAATTCACCCATTCTGTCAGGTGGATTCTTTACCAATGGTGACACCTGGGAAGCCCCATCCATTCTATAGCAGTGCAAATAGAAGCTCTATGATAATTCTCCACAGAAGTATGTCAGATGAAACAAGCAAATAACAAAAAGAAAAATGCCGTTCACCTACTGAAGTACATCTTGGTTGTTTCCAAGTTTTGGCAATATAAATAAAGCTGTTATAAACATCCAGGTGCAAATTTTAAGTGATGAATGGATAAATAAACTGTGGTCCACGCAGACAGTAGAATATCATTCAGCTCTACAACAAAATGAGCTATCAGCCATAAAAAGACATGGGGAAACCATGAATGTGTGTTACTAAGTGAAAGAAGCCAATTTGAAAAGCTTACACACTGTACAAATCCAACCATATGACAAGTCTAAAAAAAACAAAATGGAGATAGTAAAAAGTTCAGTAGTTGACAGGGGTGGGAATTATGTGGCAAGGATGAACAGGTGAAGCACAGAGAATTTTGATGGCAACAAAACTACCCTGTACAATACTGTAATGATGGACCTGTGTCCTTATATATTTGTTCAAATCCATGGAATGTACAGTGCAGAGTAAGCTCTAATGTAAAATATGCATTTTAGTTAATAGTATTGTATTGATATTGGCTCATCAAATATACCAGAGTAATGAAAGATGTTAATAAAGGGGAAACTCAGAAAAAAAGTTATATCAAGAAAACCTTTGGGATTCAAGCTATTCAAAAAAGCTTTAGGCAGAGAGGAAAGAAGAAAGGGAGGGAAGGAGGGAAGGAAAAAAGGAAGAAAGTGAGGATAGAAAGAAGGAAAGAAAGAAAGGAGGGAGACAGGGAGGGATTAGCTACTCAATTACAAAATTAATAATGAAAAAGAGAAGACACAAAATTCTAAAGAAACAGTGACCCAAGAGTATATATTTTTCAGCAAGAATAATTATTTTCTGCCTGGTAAAAACAAAGTAAATATACTATGAAAAGACATATACGTATTATTACCTCTATATTCTCTATATTACTATCCTGTATTCTGCCCTATGTATATTAGTTCTAACTTTAACATACTGTGTGAAGTGAAGTGAAGTTACTCAGTCGTGTCCAACTTTTTGCAACCCTGTGGACTGTAGCCCACCAGGCTCCTCCATCCATGGGCTTCTCCAGGCAAGAATACTGGAGTGGGTTGCCATTTCCTTCTCCAGGGTTTCTTCCTGACTCAAGGATCAAACCCAGGTTTCCTGCATTGCAGGCAGATACTCTAACCTCTGAGCCATGAGGGAAGCCCAAAATACTATGTAATACAAAAATACTGCCATTAATTTGTTAGTTTAGAATTCATTCTTATTTAATGTATTTTCATACCATTTTTGTGTATGCTAGACATGGCAGTTTGAAACTCTTAGAATATAACAAAAAGGCAGTACTCCATGCACCATAACTGGAGAGAACTTTTCATAATTATACATGTTCTAAGTGTCTGATGAGGATATGTTTGCTCAATTTCTCTTAAGCAGTGCAAAGTATTTTACTCAGGGAATCATCTAATATTTATTTTGCAATAAAGTAAGAGTGGGTTATGATGCAAATTCCACTTTTTTGTTTTCAAAATATTTATTATTATTACCAGAATCAATTAAGCAAAATGGCTTTTATATTACTTATATTGGTTTTCTGCTGCTGCTGCTAAGTTGCTTCAATCGTGTGCGACTCTGTGTGACCTCATAGATGGCAGCCCACCAGGCTCCGCCTTCCCTGGGATTCTCTAGGCAAGAACACTGGAGTGGGTTGCCATTTTCTTCTCCAATGCATGAAAGTGAAAAGTGAAAGTAAAGTCACTCAGTCGTGTCCGACTCTTCGCGACCCCGTGGACCTACCAGCCTCCTCCCTCCATGGGAGTTTCCAGCCAAGAGTACTGGAGTCTACATAGTCCAAATTCCATTAATAGCCACACTGTTGCTCCTGTTTCTGGGTTTATCTAAACTAAATTGCATCAAATATGTTTTTATAATACTTTTCCCAGATAACTTTCAAAATAGATTTAAAGTGTAGAGTCTAATAATTGAGCAGCAGCATAAATACTTAAATAACTCACAGGTATTAATTATTTTCCTTCAACTAGGTACCACACACTAAAAATCTGGTTCCCTCCCCCCCATTTCCCTTCCCCTAATTTACAATCTCAAGAAATGGGGTACACATGGAAAACTAGTTAAATTCAAATTCATAAAAGGATATGAGTAAAACCATGTTATTTTAGCAATAAGTGACCTTTCAACTGTAGAGAGATGAGAGAGTGGTACCTGTACACTAGAGAGTCACCCTTAGGGTTATGGAGGTTATAGTGATAGACAGAGTGCCTGATGAATTATGGATGGAGGTTAGTATCATTGGCGAGGAGACAGGAATCAAGAAAATCCCTAAGAAAAAGAAATGCAAAAAAACAAAAGGGCTGTCTGAGGAGGCTTTACAAATAGCTGTGAAAAGACAGGAAGTGAAAAGCAAAGGAAAAAAGGAAATATATACCCATCTGAATACAGAGTTCCAAAGAATAGCAAGGAGAGATAAGAAAGCCTTCCTCAGTGATCAGTGCTAAGAAATAGAGGAAAACAATAGAATGGGAAGGACTAGAGATCTCTTCAAGAAAATTAGAGATATCAAGGGAACATTTCATGCAAAGATGGGCTCAATAAAGACAGAAATGGTAGGGAACTAACAGAAGCAGAAGATATTAAGAAGAGGTAGCAAGAATACACAGAACTGTACAAAAAAAAAGATCTTCACAACCCAGATAATCACACTGGTGGGATCACTTATCTAGAGCCAGACATCCTGGAAAGTGAAGTCAAGTGGGCCTTAGGAAGTATCACTATGAACAAAGCTAGTGGAAGTGATGGAATTCCAGTTGAGCTATTTCAAATCCAGAAAGATGATCCTGTGAAAGTGCTGCACTCAATATGCCAGCAAATTTGGTAAATTCAGCAGTGGCCATAGAACTGGAAAAGGTCAGTTTTCATTTCAATCCCAAAGAAAGGCAATGCCAAAGAATGCTCAAACTACTGCACAATTGTACTCATCTCACACGCTAGTAAAGTAATGCTCAAAATTTTCCAAGCCAGGCTTCAGCACTACATGAATTATGAACTTCCAGATGTTCAAGCTGGTTTTAGAAAAGTCAGAGGAACCAGAGATCAAATTGCCACTATCCACTGAATCATGGAAAAAGCAGGAGAGTTTCAGAAAAAAACATCTACTTCTGCTTTATTGACTATGCCAAAGCCCTTGACTGTGTGGATCACAATTTTCCAGTGGAAAATTGTGGAAAATTCTGAAAGAGATGGGCATACCAGACCACCTGACCTGCCTCCTGAGAAACCTGTATGCAGGTTAGGAAGCAGCAGTTAGAACTGGACATGGAACAACAGACTAGTTCCAAATAGGAGAAGGAGTATGTCAAGGCTGTATATTGTCACCCTGTTTATTTAACTTACATGCAGAGTACATCATGAGAAAAGCTGGGCTGGAGGAAGCACAAGCTGGAATCAAGATTGCTGGGAGAAATATCAATAATCTCAGATATGCAGATGACACCACCCTTATGGCAGAAAGTGAAAAAGAACTAAAGAGCCTCTTAATGAAAGTGAAAGTGAAGAGTGAAAAAGTTGGCTTAAAGCTCAACATTCAGAAAATTAAGATCATGCCATCTGGTCCCATCACTTCATGGCAAATGATGGGGAAACAATGGAAACAGTGGCTGACTTTATTTTTCTGGGCTCCAAAATCACTGCAGATGGTGATTGCAACCATGACCTTGGAGGGAAATTTATGAACAACCTAAAGAGCACATTAAAAAACAGACATTACTTTGCCAGCAAAGGTCCATCTAGTCAAGGCTATGGTTTTTCAAGTGGTCATGTTTGGATGTGAGAGTTGGAGTATAGAAAGCTGTTCAGTTCAGTTCAGTTCAGTTGCTCAGTCATGTCCGACTCTGCAACACCATGAATCACAGAACACCAAACCTCCCTGTCCATCACCAACTCCCGGAGTTCACTCAGACTCGCATTCATCAAGTCAGTGATACCATCCAGTCATCTCATCCTCGGTCGTCCCCTTCTCCTCCTGCCCCCAATCCCTCCCAGCATCACAGTCTTTTCCAATGAGTCAACTCTTTGCATGAGGTGGCCAAAGTACTGGAGTTTCAGCTTTAGCATCATTCCTTCCAAAGAAATCCCAGGGTTGATCTTCTTCAGAATGGACTGGTTGGATCTCCTTGCAGTCCAAGGGACTCTCAAGAGTCTTCTCCAACACCACAGTTCAAAAGCATCAAATCTTCGGCGCTCAGCCTTCTTCACAGTCCAACTCTCACATCCATATATGACCACTGGAAAAACCATAGCCTTGACTAGACGGACCTTAGTCGGCAAAGTAATGTCTCTGCTTTTGAATATGCTATCTAGGTTGTTGAGAGACTCTTGGACTGCAAGGAGATCCAATCAGTCCATCCTAAAGGAGATCAGTCCTGGGTGGTCATTGTAAAGACTGATGTTGAAGCTGAAACTCCATTACTTTGGCCAACTGATGCAAAGAGCTGACTCATTGGAAAAGACCCTGATGCTGGGGAAGATTGAGGGCAGGAGGAGAAGGGGACAGCAGAGGATGAGATGTTTGGATGGCATCACTGACTTGATGGAGATGTGTTTGGGTGGACTCTGGGAGTTGGTGACAGGCAGAGGCCTGATGTGCTGCGCTTCATGGGTCTTGGAGAGTTGGACACGACTGAGTGAACTGAACTGAACCAAGGGAGTCATTTGTTTTTCAGGAGAAACAATGGGAACAGGAGAGAGAAAGTGATTCAACCACCTATGTACTTACACACTGCTATATTTAAATGGATAATCAACAAGGTTCTCCTGTATAGCACAGGGAACGCTGCTCCGTGTTATATGGCAGTCTAGATGGCAGGGGAGTTTGGGGGATAACGGATATGTGTGTATGTATTCCTGAGTCCCTCTGCTGTCCACCTGAAACTGTCAACATTGTTAATCTGCTATACTCCAATATAAAATAAAAAGTTTCAAAAATCATATGTGTTCTTCGTGTGGGGGATAAAGGAGCTAAAATAAATGACTAGAGACCATGGTGACCAGACATCATGTCATATGCCTTTGAAAATCAAGCAAAATGAGGATGACACTAAAGAACTGGGAAACATTGTAATGTTAGGGCATGAGCGACTTTATCCAGAACTGAAGATATACAGTGTAAGTGTAACTGCTTCCCATAACCTTAGTAACATACAACCATTCCAAAACGATTAAGTTTGAAATAAATACTTAAGCATTTCCAGTAATAATTGTTTATTGAACTGTATACAATACCTTCAAGTCAATGATCTTTTAAGTATAAATGGGCTTGTCCAGAGTTCTCTAACTGAGTATCATCTTAGAAAGGAAAATAGCTTATATTTAGGTCCTTATTAGTAATTCATTACAATAAACCAGGTCTACACTTTTATGAATAATTTCTAAACCTGCTAAAAGAGATAACCATAATAAAAGAAATAGAAATAACTGAACACTATGACAGCATTTAAACATTCTTAGAATGATTATTATTTAAAGATTAATGCACTGATCAGTTACATTTACTCAGAAAGGGAAAACCACGTGAACTAAATACACATAACATTTGCAATTTGCCAGCTACTTGTAAGCCATCTCATGGAATTTTTTCATCTCATATCACCTTATTGTGATATTGAAAGTGTAGAAAATGGAAACTCAAAGATAGGATAATTTACCAATAACTCTACACACAAAACTGACTGACAAACCTGAAATATATTTTCATGAACTTTCATATCCTAGAAGAGTTTAATGAAAATATTATTTAAAGAAAGTGTAGCATTAAAGAAGGAATTAATTATAACCTCCTAAAACTGTCTCTTATACACATCTAGATGTGTATAAGAGACAGCAGTAGAAAGTTATGAATCTAGGAGGTAAAATATAATAATAATAAGTGCAATTTCTCTAGAGTGAAGTGGGGCAAAGGGTTTTCATTGGGCTGCAGCATTTTAAAAACTCTTAAGAAAGAAAAAACAAAAGGGGCATTTGCCAAACCTACTCTCATAAGCTTTCAAAGACAACTGATCAGGAAATGACCTTGTGATATATCTAATGCCTTAAATAATTACCAGCTACTGAAAAGACTTTGGGATTAAACACTTTTTCTAGTTATTTTATATTAACTGAAAGGTTAATCATGTCTAGGAAGTAAATGCTTATTTTTAACTGGTCCAAGTAAAAAAATGCATATGTAAGCTTTAAAATGTAGACTGTATTATAATTAAATTCATGTAGTCATTTGCCTCTCAGTTTTATGTGAGAAAATTATTCCTCATTTTAATATACATTTATTTCACTGTACATCATTTTTTTTCTATCTCAGATAGCCACGTTTTAATTTTCTAAAATTTATTAATAAGCTTTAAGCAATCTACTTTGAGTTTAAGTACATGATGATTGGGCCAAGGTTATAAGTCTAGCCCCTCTGTGGGATAATAACTGGCAGTTATCCAGTGATCACATGAAAATACATTATTCTCAACATTAGACAGAAAATTTAAATTTGAGCTTGTTGTCACACCATTCATCATGTATCAAGCAAATAATTTTTAAAGAACAATGGCCTGAAAGTGTAACACAAAGTTAATTGTAATAAATTGCTCTTGGAAACATGAATCACTATACTTTTTAAAGTAATCTCAATATGTACTGAATTAACATTTCATGTTGATTTAGCAATTTTACCTTGGAGGTCTATTCCATAGAAATAATCAGAGGAAGGTGAATATGTTTAAAATATATTTAATATATATATTTAAAATATATTTAAATAGATATCCAAATTAAAATAAGCAGGTACTAAAAGGATGCCATAACAAGGCATCAAGACAAAAACAAATCTATTGAGGAGAGTAAACAATGTTAGTATATAAACCAAATAGTTAGCATGGGTTTGATAAAGGGATTGGTTAGAGAAAGATGCAAAGAGAACTGAATTTCTGCTTATTCATTCATTCTATATTTATTGAATTCCTGCTCTCTCACAAATGTATTTTTAAGGGCTGATAATATAGCAGCAAATAAAACAAGCAAAGTTATTGACCATATGAAATATACATTCCAGTTCAAAAGACAGATGTTACATCAAAAATATTAGAATGATAATATAGTGTAGATGAGTGCCTTGAAGTAAATAAACTTATACAACACTGACAAATGAAGGGGCATACTAATTTAGAATGAAGATCTGAAAAGCAAGACAAAGTAGGGATTTGAATGGAATGATTCATCTGTTGCTCATTTTCCCTCTTTTAAAATAATTTTAAACTGTTCAGGTAAATAAAAACAGGTTCAACCAAAAATATCACAGACTTCTAACCCAGTCAGCAAAAAAAAAAAAAAAAAAAAAAGAACCATGGCTGTAATTGCTATGATCAGTGCATTCTCTTGGCAAAACTCTATTAGTCTTTGCCCTGCTTCATTCTGTACTCCAAGTCTAAATTTGCCTGTTACTCCAGATGTTTATTGACCTCCTACTTTTGAATTCCAATCCCCTATAATGAAAAGGACATCTTTTTGGGGTGTTAGTTCCAAAAGGTCTTGTAAGTCTTCATAGAACCATTCAACTTCAGCTTCTTCAGTGTTACCAGTTGGGGCATAGGCTTGGATTACCATGATATTGAATGGTTTGCCTTGGAAACGAACAGAGATCATTCTCTAGTTTTTGAAATTGCATCCAAGTAAGGCATTTCAGACTCTTTTGTTGAACATGATGGCTACTCCATTTCTTCTAAGGAATTCCTGCCCACAGTAGTAGATATAATGGTCATCTGAGTTAAATTCACCCATTCCAGTCCCATTTAGTTTGTTGAATTCTAGGATCAGGAATCAGCAACAATTCTGAAAGAGATGGGAATACCAGACCACCTGACTTGACTCTTGAGAAACCTATATGCAGGTCAGGAAGCAACAGCTAGAAATGGACATGGAACAACAGACTGGTTCCAAATAGGAAAAGAAGTATGTCAAGTCTGTATATTGTCACCATGCCTATTTAACTTATATGCAGAGTACATAATGAGAAACGCTGGGCTGGAAGAATCACAAGCTACAATCAAGATTGCAGGGAGAAATACGAATAACCTCAGATATGCAGATGACACCACCCTTATGGCAGAAAGGAAAAAGGAACTAAAAAGCCTCTTGATGAAAGTGAAAGAGGAGAGTGAAAAGATTGGTTAAAGCTCAACATTCAGAAAATTAAGATCATGGCATCTGGTCTCATCACTCAATGAAACCAAGCCATGCCTGCAGGGCAACCCAAGGCAGGCGGGTCATGGTGGAGAGGGCTGACAGAACGTGGTCCACTGGAGAAGGGAATGGCAAGCCACTTCAGTATTCTTGCCTTGAGAACCCCGTGAACAGTATGAACAGGCAAAATGATAGGATATCAAAAGAGGAACTCCCCAGGTCATTAGGTGCCCAATATGCTACTGGAGATCAGTGGAGCAATAAGTCCAGAAAGAATGAAGGAATGGAGCCAAAGCGAAAACAATACCCAGTTGTGCATGTGACTGGTGATAGAAGCAAGATCCGATGCTGTAAAGAGCAATACTGCATAGGAACCTGGAATGTCAGGTCCATGAATCAAGGCAAATTGGAAGTGGTCAAACAAGAGATGACAAGGGTGAACGTCGACATTCTAGGAATCAGCGAACTAAAATGGACTGGAATGGGTGAATTTAACTCAGATGACCATTATATCTACTACTGCGGGCAGGAATCCCTCAGAAGAAATGGAGTAGCCATCATGGTCAACAAAAGAGTCCGAAATGCAGTACTTGGATGCAATCTCAAAAATGACAGAATGATCTCTGTTCGTCTCCAAGG
>SJYT01020667.1:10697-30697 GCA_006410635.1 Cephalophus harveyi | reverse complement strand
AGCAGTTAATAGAAAATAAATAATAAATAAGCATCCACATATCTGATAGTAACATGAATTTTATTTTTAAAACACCAACTGGCAAATAAAGATATAGTAGTATATCTATAAATACAAAAATTAAATATATACATGTTAATGGATACATGTATATGTATGGTTGAGTCCCTTCGCTGTTCACCTGAAACTGTCACAGCATTGTTAATTGTCTATACCTCTATACAAAATTAAAAAAAAATGCAATTAGAAAGATGTAACTTAAATGTGTTAAAAATTAATACTTATTATAGTAAATGCTACAGAAAATAGTTCAATTGATGTGGTTGGTAAAAAAAATGAATAATATGTCTAATATTAAAATAAATACACATAGGAAAAGGATGTAGAACTAAATTGTGTCAAAGTGAAAGTCTCTCAGTCATGTCCAACTCTTTGTGACCCCAGGGACTATACAGTCCATGGAATTCTCCAGGCCAGAATATAAAGTGGGTAGCCTTTCCCTTCTCCAGGGGATCTTCCCAATCCAGGGATCAAACCCAGGTCTCCTGCATTGCAGGTGGATTCTTTACCAGCTGAACCACAAGGGAAGCCCAAGAAAACTGAAGTGGGTAGCCTATCCCTTCTCCAGCGGATCTTCCCCACCCAGGAATCAAACCGGGTTCTTCTGCATTGCAAGTGGATTCTTTACCAACTGAGCTATCAGAGAAGCCCAAATTGCCTCAAAGGATAGTATTAATAAATCAAATATAAAACCCCAAAATGTATATTTCAATAAGAGTGACACGTATCACTAAAATAACAAACAGATAAGCTATAAGAGGATAGTTTATATAAATATTTTGCAAAGCAGTTTTAAGATTATCATTCTCACTGATAGTGTGTGTATGCTTTTGTGTATATATATATATATATTTATATACATGGGTTTCCCAGGTGATTCAGTGGTTAAAAAAATCTGCCTGCCAATGCAGGAGATGAGGGTTCAATCCCTGGGTCTAGAAGATCCCCTGGAGAAGGAAATGGCAACCCAATCCAGCGTTCTTAACTGGGAAATCCCACAGGCAGAGGAGCCTGAAAGGAGTCACAAAAGAGTCAGACATGACTTAGCAACTAAACAACAATATTTATACACACATATAAATTAAATATCTCATAATAATCATGTATATATATATATGCATGACTATTTATTTATTTATTTTACTTTCCCCGTCATTAATATCACCTTACTTAAACAATAGAATATCATTAGATTAATTGAATCTCAGTAGATTGAGCCTCAATAGCTTTTCTTTATCCTCACCTTTCAATTGTTAAAACACAATGAATCCTTATCAACCAGAATTATAACTAGAGTCTTCAGATATACATATTCCATTTTAGTACTAATTTCAGTATTTTTTCCCTTTCCCAAAGCAGAGAAATCACAAACTTCTCTGGGAAACTAACCTTACAAACAAATCTACTTTTACTTTGTTATCATAAAAAATAGCTGAATTCATAACTAATCATAATGATCTATTTAGTATGGACTCGCATCCATCGAGTCAGTGATGCCATCCAGCCATCTCATCCTTGGTCGTCCCCTTCTCCTCCTGCCCCCAATCCCTCCCAGCATCAGAGTCTCTTCCAATGAGTCAACTCTTCGCATGAGGTGGCCAAAGTACTGGAGTTTCAGCTTCAGCATCATTCCCACCAAAGAAATCCCAGGGCTGATCTCCTTCAGAATGGACTGGTTGGATCTCCTTGCAGTCCAAGGGACTCTCAAGAGTCTTTTCCAACACCACAGTTCAAAAGCATCAATTCTTTGGCACTCAGCTTTCTTCACAGTCCAACTCTCACATCTATCCATGACCACTGGAAAAACCATAGCCTTGACTAGACGGACCTTTGCTGGCAAAGTAATGTCTCTGCTTTTCAACATGCTACCTATGTTGGTCATAACTTTTCTTCCAAGGAGTAAGCGTCTTTTAATTTCATGGCTGCAGTCACCATCTGCAGTGAATTTGGAGCCCCCAAAAATAAAGTCTGACACTGTTTCCACTGTTTCCCCATCTATTTCCCATGAAGTGATGGGACCAGATGCCATGATCTTTGTTTTCTGAATGTTGAGTTTTAAGTCAAATTTTTCACTCTCCTCTTTCACTTTAATCAAGAGGCTTTTTAGTTCTTCTTCACTTTCTGCCATAAGGGTGGTGTCATCTGCATATCTGAGGTTATTGATGTTTCTCCCGGCAATCTTAATTCTAGCTTGTGCTTCTTCCAGCCCAGCCTTTCTCATGATGTACTCTGCATAGAAGTTAAATAAGCAGGGTGAGAATATACAGCCTTTTCCTATTTGGAACCAGTCTGTTGCTCCATGTCTGGGTCAGGTGGCTGTAATTAGTGGTATTGAATTTTCCCATGGGCTATTGGATGGAAAAAAGTAATTAATGACATGTTTTATTGAGATATAATTGACATGAAATAAACTGAATCTAAGCAGTACAATTTGATATTGATCCACAGAACAAACACTACAATCAAAACAATAAGCATACATCTGAAGAGTTGTTGCTGAGCTGTGAAAATGCTGGGATTCTTGGCCTCTGGAGGAGAGGAATTCAATCTGGGGCCAATGAAGAGGCTTGATCTCTCACAGTTTCTGTGTGATAAAGTTTTATTAAAGTATAAAGAGATAGACAAAGTTTCTGACATAGACATCAGAATGGGCAGAAAGAGTTCTCTCCTGTAGTCTTTAGCCAGATGTCATATAGCTACTAGCAGGCTGATTGAGAAAGAGAATTTCTCAAAGATCAGAGACTGGCACCAGGCCCCTCACCACAACATGCATTTTGCAAAAACATTTGCAGAAGGTGAGTTGTCCTGGGCCATAAAACGATTAACATGAATCTTGAAGAAAGGCAGGTTTCCAAGCAAATACATAGCCTCATTAACATAATTTAAGAGAATATTTGCATGAGTAAAGCATATTGGTTTGTCAAATGGAATCTACGTCTATGTGGAACCCCACTTGAGGAAAGACAGAGTGTAGGGAAAATGCATAGTCCATTAATATAACTTAAGAAAAACATTTCCATACCAAAAAAAAAAAAAAAAAGCATCGGTTAGCTCCGTTCAGATCGGGCACTCAGTCCTGTCCAACTCTTTGCGACCCCATGGACTGCAGCATGTCAGGCTTCTCTAGCCATCAGGACATCACCCTGAACATTCCGGAGCTTACTCAAACTCATATCCTTTGAGTCGATGATGCCATCCAACCATCTTATCCTCTGTTGTCCCCTGCTCTTCCCGCCTTCAATCTTTCCCAGCAACAGGGTCTTTTCCAGTGTGTCAGTTCTTCACATCAGGTGCCAAAGTATTGGAGTTTCAGCTTCAGCATCAGTCCTTCCAATGAGTATTCAGGACTGATTTCCTTTAGGATGGACTGATTGGATCTCTTTGCAATCCAAGGGACTCTAAAGAGTCTTCTCCAACACCATAGTTCAAAAGCATCAGTTCTTTGGTGCTCAGCTTTCTTCATGTTCCAACTCTCACATCCATACATGAATACTGGAAAAATCATAGCTTTGACTCACGGACCTTTGTTGGCAAAGTAATATCTCTGCTTTTTAATATGCTGCCTGTGTTGGTCATAGCTTTTCTTCCAAGGAGCAATCATCTTTTAATTTCATGGCTGCAGTCACCATCTGCAGTGATTTTGGACATCTCCCCCAAAATAAATAAATAAATAAAGTCTCTCACTGTTTCCATTGTTTCCCTATCTATTTGCCATGATGTGATGGGACCAGATGCCACTATCTTTGTTTTCTGAATGTTGAGCTTTAAGCCAACCTTTTCATTTTCCTCTTTCACTTTCTTCAAGAGGCTCTTTAGTTCTTCTTCACTTTCTGCCATAGGCTGGTGTCATCTGCTTATCTGAGGTTATTGATATTTCTCCAGACAATCTTGATTCCAGCTTGTGCTTCATCCAGCCCAGCATTCAGCAATGACATATTCCGAATATAAGTTAAATAAGCAGGTTTACAATGTACGGCCTTGATGTACTCCTTTCCCAATTTGGAGCCAGTTTGTTGTTCCATGTTCAGCTACAATGGTTGCTTCTTGACCTGCATATAGATTTCTCAGGAAGCAGGTCAGGTGGTTGGTATTCCCATCTCTTTAAGAATTTTCCACAAGTTATTTTGATCCATGCAGCCAAAGCCTTTGGCACAATCAGTATAGCAGAACTAGATGTTTTCCTGGCACTCTCTTACTTTTTTGATGATCCAGTGGATGTTGACAATTTGATCTCTGGTTCCTCTCAAGGTTTGAAAACAATTATGTTCAGGTGGAACAAGGTGTCATCATGGCAACACAAAATTTTAAAGGAAACCTCCTCTTAATTTTGTATAGAGAAGGGAAAAATGTCTGACACTTGTAGTTTTTTTTCTCCTGCCGCTTAAAAGAGAAATAAAAAACATCTGACACTTTCCTCCATTTGGAAACCCCTGGCCTTCCTGCCTGTTACCCTCTCACATCTATCGCCCCAAGTTTCCTCATACTCCTTTCTAATCCCTCACTTTTGTATCTCTCTGCCTCCACCATCCATAACCAATACCTGACATGCTTTCTCATGTTGTCTGCTGTGCTCAGTCGTGTTTTACTCTTTGCAACTCCATAGACTGTAGCCCACCAGGCTCCTCTGTCTCTGGGATTTCCCAAGCAAGAATAATGGAGTGCCTTGCCATTTCCTCCTCCAGAAAGTGAAAGTGAAAGTCGCTCAGTCGTGTCTGACTCTGTTACCCCATGAACGATACAGTCCATGGAATTCTCAAGGCCAGAATACTGTTGTGGTTGGCCTTTCCCTTCTCCAGGGGATCTTCTGAACCCAGGGACTGAACCCAAGTCTCCCATATTGCAGCTGTTCTTTACCAGCTGAGCCACAATTACAGATTATTTTGTCTTTTTCTAGCATTTTACATAAATGGAATAATACAGTATGTACTTTTCATGGAAAGTGGGGTGAGAGGTGGTTGGCCTCTTTCTTTCAGTTTTATAATTATTTTGAGTTCTATTTATGAGATATATTCATGTTAATAGTTAATTTATTGTTGAACAATATTTCATTTTTTTTCATCTATTTATAAACTTGCCATTTGTTTTTAGTTTTGGGGTATTAAGATAAAGCTACTTTGAATGTTTAAGTACAGGTTTTTGTGTGGATAACTTCACTGGTGGCTCAGATAGTAAAGAACCTGCCTGCTAATATAGGAGATTCAGGTCCGATCCCTGGGTCAAAAAGATCCCCTGGAGAAGGAAACGGCAACCCACTCCATTATTCTTGCCTGGGAAATCCCATGGACATTGGAGTCTGGCAGGCTATAGCCCATGACATCACAAAAGTTGGACATGACTTGGAAACTAAACAACAGCAACAACTTTGTGTGGATATATGCTTTCTTTCTCTTTAGTAAATCAGTTGTAGAATGACTGGATCATATGGTAGGCGCACATTCCAGAAAACTATCAAAATATTTTCCAAAGTTTTTGAGTCATTTTACGTTCTTACATCAACATAAGAGAATTTTAGTGCCATCACCTCTTCCTCAAAATTCAATGTGATCAGGCTTTTTTAAACTTAGTCTTTCTATTAAGATTGCATTTGTATTTCAATGCGGGTTAAATTGGCATTTCCCAATTGTGGAAAATTTTTGAGTATCTTTTATGCATATTTCTCCCTCTTCTTTGCTGAAATTTCTGTCCATATTACATCTTTTGTTCATCTTAAATTGGCTTATTCACTTGTCAAGGCTGTATATTATCATCCTACTTATTTCACGTCTATGCAGAGTACATCATACAAAATACTGGACTAGATGAATCACAATCTGAAATCAATATTGTCAGAAGAAATATCAACAATCTCAGATATGCAGAAGGAAACTACTCATTGCAGAAAGCAAAGAGGAACTAAAGAACTTCTTGATGAGGGTGAAAGAAGACAGTGAAAAAAGCTGGCTTAAAACTCAACATTCAAAAAACTAAGATCATGGTATCTGGTCTCATAATTTCATGGCAAAAAGATGGGGGGGAAAGTGGAAACAAGACAGATTTTATTTTCTTGGGTTCCAAAATCAATGTAAATGGTGAATGGAGCCATGAAATTAAAAGATACTTGCTCATTGGAAGGAAAGCTATAACAAACCTAGACAGTATATTAAAAAGCAGAGACATCACTTTGCTGACAAAGGTCCACATAGTCAAAGCTATGGTTTTTCCAGTGGTCATGTATGGATATGAGAATTGGACCATAAAGAAGGCTGAGCACCAAAGAACTGATGCTTTCAAATTGTGGTGCTGGAGAAGACTCTTGAGAGTCTCTTGGACTACAAGAAGATCAAACCAGTCAATCTTAAGGGAAATCAACCCTGAATATTCACTGGAAGCACTGATGCTGAAGCTGAAACTCAAATACTTTGACCACCTGATGCAAAAAGCCAACTCATTGAAAGGGACACCAGTGCTGGGAAAGATTGAGGGCAGGAGGAGAAAGGGGTGACAGAGGATAAGATGGTTGGATGGCATCACTAACTCAATGGAGATGAGTTTGAACAAATTCCAGGAGACAGATAGTGAAGGGCATAGAAGCCTGGTGTGCTGCAGTCCATGGGGTGGCAAAATGTAGGATATGACTTAGTGACTGAACAATAAACATCAATTTATTAGTTGCTGAATTTTTAGAGCTTTCCATATATTCTAGATATAATTTATATACCAGATATATGAGATTAAAATATTGTCTACCAGTCTGTGATTTGTCTTTTCACTCTCATCAGTATTTTTAGAAGAATATAGTGACGAATGACTTCTTGCAATCTGATTTTGTGGTATTAAATTCATTTTGATACAAATACACAAAGCAACGACCACTAGAAAGAAGATCAAGCTGCATACTCACATTACACATACATATACACATGTCAGAATTCATTTCAGAAAAGTCAGAAAAGCTTTAACGATGAATGAGAGTGAAATGCAACATTGAGAGCTTACAAGAAAATACTTTCATAAATAATAATATTTACCAAAGCAGGCAATATTCAAGAATTGTTAAGTGTAAATTAGTTCTCTAATGTGTATGCTTTAAAACTCATCCTATTGGTAATTTGGTATAAAATTCTTTAGGAGCGGTTGTATAAATTTGTGTTGTTCAAGTTGCCTAACTAATAATTTGACAGACACTGGTGCAGATAATATCTTTAAATCACCCCTAGGCTCTGAAACCCAAGTCACCATGAACTCTTTTCCCCAATTTCATCAATTTCACCAAAGTTTAAATCTAGAAGAGGGCTGACCAGGACTTGTGTTAGTATGAGACAGTACTTCTATGACAATCAAGGTAGAAGCTTCCTGAAACAAGTCATTTCTTAAAAGCAATTAGCATTATGCATAGCTTATTTCTCAATAGAATGTTCTAGTCTGTAACTTCCCAGATAGTTGAATAATATGAACAGATGTCTTCCATAGTGAGTTTTTAAAATATATGTCTCACAGGAATGGAATTAAACATTTCATAGTCACTTTTATTTCTTTCTTTTCCATTATCTAACTAAAAATCTTTTTAATAAACAGTAAAAGTTATTACACTAGTAGCACCACTTTTAGACTAAAAAATTGACAAAGTTTTAAATAAGCTTTTATCAATTTGGGGAATGGATAACTATATTCATGTACCCTTCTACAGAAAGAAATACTTCAAGTTATAACTATTTCATGAACCTTTCACTCTATAGTTTACATTTTTTAATAGAGGTTTTGTGGTCTAATGACTAGAGGCACAAAAGTTTTTATTGCTATTTTTATTTTTTAATTATTGTTTTGAGTGTTCAATTGAGGTTGTGGGTAAAAAGAAGAGCATAATTATCTTTGGGGGGAAGTGAAAGTGTTTTCTCTATTCTCAAGTTCTATATGCTGGCTAAATATTTTGGTTCCAAAGGAAGAATATGAAAGTTGTACTCCTCCCTTCAGGGAAAGGCTTTTTTGGAAGTCGCTCAATCATGTCTGGCTCTTTATGACCCCATAGATATACAGTCCGTAGAATTCTCCATGCAGGAATACTGGAATGGGTAGCCATTCCCTTCATCAAGGGATATTCCTGGCCCAGGAATCAAACCCAGGTCTCTTGCGTTGCAGGCCGATTCTTTCCCAGCTGAGCTACAAGAGAAGCCTTTGTATCAGGAAAAGGAGATACTAGGAAAGAAAAGAAATATATGCAGCAAGAAATGATCACAAAGAATATATTGATTACATGTAGGGAAGAAGTAACAATAATTATTATTGAAGATAAGCAATACTGGTTACAAAGAATAAGAAATGGATACTTGACTATTGTTATAGTTACTGAAAACTAAAAAATCTTCAATGATTTAAAGGATAAGCATTCTAGTTTGTCTAGAACAGTCCCAGTTTGCACTTTTTATTCTGGCATACCATTCAGCTTAGAATTTGTCATGTTTTTGTTCTGTTTTGTTTTGTTTTCCTAGCGAAATAATATTATTACCAGCTTAATACAATGAACTAAAATGGGTTTAGTAGATCTGCCCTTTATACTTCAGTTTTTTACTGTCTTTTCAACTAGTCAAATGTTAAACACAACTACAGTGAATACAGATCTAAATATAATACATAATTAAATCTGAAAGGCAACTAGTATAGCCTTTTTCTCTTTTATGTGACACATAAGAGAATTTGTAGAAGTGAGAAATAAACTTGCCTCATGAAGCTGCTCACATATCAGCACTAATTTGTTAACAGAAGAATCTCTCATCCTATATCTTATTATTAAAATTATGTCTCAAAATGTTCATAATGTGTTAAGGGCCTTATGAAAATTTGGCTATTAGAAAAAGTATAATGTTCATGGGTTGAACAGCTATTACAGAAATGAACTCAGATTTTGTGATAGCAACTTCTTTACTCTGTTTTATGATGTGAGTTTGACTATTGATCAGTTTGATTTCATCTCCCTTCAATAGTTTGTGAACATTTTTCAAAGTTTCTGATACACTTGTACACTAACACAGTAAGCAAGGTGTTTCTTTTGTATTCTAATGTTGTTACAAACATTATTACATTTTGCATTCTAATATTATCTAATTTTATTTTTAAAATATACTCATCTTCCATAATTTACTTCCAAATATACTACCATATGTAGATATATAATGGGGAGCTGGAGTTTGGGCCCTGTTAGCACAATAAGTTGATACTTATGAATCTGTATCTGCTGTGGATATACATGTGTCTGTGACATGTGTCAGTTTAGAGATGAGGCAAACTAATAATCAAATTTGAAGTTTTTGTATGACTCAGAAATGGGGTACTCAAGAACAACAGAATAACTGGGATCTATTCCTGGTTCTGCAGGTCTATGTGTAGTCTTCTCTGGGAGAATCTATTAATTCATCTTTTTGGCCAATATTGCCTTATCTGGGCTGTCTTTAAGTTTCTTTGGCATTAATATTTAACATGCCTGTGATACTTGTCTAACAAGGTATTTTGAATGTATGGCAAAATGTTGGTGCCTTATGTCTTATTATTTCATTTTCATGAAAGTGAAATAATGTTTTGTTCCTTAAATTCAGACTACAGTAATTTGTGCCAAATTCAGAGTGAAAATTAAAACAAAAATCTGTAACCCAAGTTCCTATTATATAGTGTAAAGGCTTCTTTCTTCCCCTTTTCTATTTCAGACTCTCAAAAGAAAGTCGGTGTTAACACTAATAACAAGTTGGGATAATCATTGTGAATTTAAGTAATCTGCAACATACAGAGACCTGGTTGGAGTACTCCTTCACTT
The DNA here is from genome assembly GCA_006410635.1 of Cephalophus harveyi. Lineage (NCBI taxonomy): Eukaryota > Metazoa > Chordata > Mammalia > Artiodactyla > Bovidae > Cephalophus > Cephalophus harveyi. The sequence goes on along the minus strand of SJYT01020667.1, from coordinate 20,856 downwards.
CACACCTAAGGGCAGTTCAATTACACATCAGTGGGAAAGTTCCTAAAATTTCACTTCAGGCTGTGGGGACTCACAAAGCTTGTTCTCTTGAAATCAAGTAATACCCTTGCATCTTAATTCACATAAGGAGAACCGAGTCAATTAACACTTGTTACATAGCTTCCTGGGTGTTGATTATGTGCTATTCCACTTGAGGCTCCATTTAATCTGAAATGCAAGGATATTTCCATACTGAGTTTAGGTCATGAGGTAACATAGGATAAATAGAGCCCAACTTTTTTTATCTCTTGAACATTTCTCTACTCAAATTCTGGGACACGCATCATTCTGGAGTTAGTTAGAAATACAGAAATCTCAGGTCCCACTACCTAGAAACTACATCTTAATGGAATTTATCATTGATCTGAGTTCAAATTCAGGTCTGAAGAGCAATGCTCTAAAAAATGCTCAGAAGAATTTCATCGCCTTACAATTTCCTAACACCATCATATTGTCATTTTATTCTATATAATTTTCATAATTATTTGCCATCATTTTAATTTTCTACTTTTAGCATTGTTCTTTAAAATTGAGATCTATCAAAATGGTTTCATAATTTTGTAAGACGTTCTCATCAAAATAATTTATGCTATCTTTAAAGTAAGGGTTTTGCTGAGGCCCTGCTTAATTTGGGTTCCAAAACAGTTTAAAATAAGTAGCAGATATTATTTCTGAGAGGATTTCCCAGTGGCTCAGTGGTAAAGAATCCACCTGCAATACAGAAGACCCCAGTACAATTACTGGGTTGGGAAGATCCACTGTAAAAGGGATAGGCTACCCACTCCAATATTCCTGGACTTTCCTGGTGGCTCAGCTGGTAAAGAATCCTCTTGCAATGTGGGAGACCTGAGGTTGATCCCTTGGTGTGGAAGATTCCCCGGACAATGGAAAGGCTACCTACTCCAGTATTCTGGCCTGCAGAATTCCATGGATTGTAGAATCCATGGGGTGACAAAGAGTCAGAGGACACTGAGCGATTTTCATTATTTCTGAAGGCTCTTAAATTAAATATTTATCCTTATATTTCATCATTATATATTTTTTGATCCTTCTTTAAATATAAGAAAATCTAATTTACTAGAGGAGCAGAAATGGCTTAGCCATTTGGTTGAGCTATTCATTATGCACCATGATAGTTCATTTTAATAAATGAGTGAGCTGATTTTGGATACATTTCTTCTGTTAAACAACTAAGCAAAACGATTCTTGATCACACACACACACAAAAAAACTAATTTATAGTTACCTCTGTTTATTTGAAAGGATAATGAAAAACTAACTAGATTTGTTTAATATTTTCTGCACACAATTTTGAAGATTACCATTTATATATAGCTACCAATTATTTTTGCAGATAGACTTCATTAAAAGTTGTGTCATTTTTGTCATATTGTCAGAGATTTTAATTCTTTATTACTCACCATTTAGTGTATATTCCTATTACTCTATTCTCTTTTCATGTTTAATGTGATATTTAATAATATCTGTGTAAGCTTCATCTTTATTATAATTTTATACATAATTTTACTTCATGAATTGTGAAGGGGAGTGGAAAATGTTGACATTGTAGTTGTAAAGGATTAACTTTTTATGGAAGAAAGTGTTTGAGAACCAATGAGACTATGCGGGCTTCCCAGGTGGGAATAGAGGTAAAGAGCCCACCGGCCAATGCAGAAGAACTAAGAGACAAAGGATGGATTCCTGGATTGGATCCCTGGGTCGAGGGGGCCCCCTCGAGTAGGAAATGGCAACCCATTCCAGTATTCCTACCTGGAGAATCCCATGGACAGAGGATGGGTGCAAGTCAAACACAGTTGAAGTGACTTAGCACGCATGTACATGAGACTATGTAATTATTTAACTATAGTTAAAGGCAGTAGGATTCCATTTTTCCACCTGAGATAAAAGCCAAGGCAATTCTTGTGGGAAGTAAACTTTGTTATTTTGTCCAATCAACTACCTACCAAACATATGGATGATTATAGCAATATTCTAAATGTATAAATCCTCCTTACCAGAACAAAAGCGGGCCAGTATTTCAAGAGAATTTAGGCCAATGGTATTTTTCACAGTATTTGTAGTTGAGTGTACTTCAAATACTTGCTAGTTTTAAAACAATATTTTAGTTACCTTTGTCTTCTGCCTCCAATGTGGGATACCCAGGTTCGATCCCTGGGTCGGGAAGATCCCTTGGAGAAGGAAATGGCAATCCACTCCAGTATTCTTGCCTGGAGAATCCCATGGACAGAGAAGCCTAGTAGGTTACAGTCCACAGGGTCACAAAGAGTCGGACACGACTGAACGACTTCACCTTCACCTTCACCTTCACCTTGTCTTCTGTAACAAACTACCACAAACTTTGGGATTAAAAATTTATTCTTTCACACTTCTGAAGACTAGAAGTATGAAATCAATACTTCTAGGCCAAAATCAACATTCTCCCTCCAGAGATTCTAGAGGAGAATTCGCAGAATTCATTTTTTGGCTCATCTCCCCTTTGATTGCTGCCAGCATTCCTTGGTTTCTGGCCACATCAGTCTATATTTCAAGGCCAGCATCTTCAACTCCTTTGGCCTTGTATTGAGGTGGTCTTCTCAGGAGTATATGGGGTCAGGTACTGAGTATGTGTGTGTGTGCATGCCTGCAGATGTGTGCCAGTATGTTACATTTTCTACCTCTGTATGCAAAGATATATATGGTTATGTTTATGATGCACTTGGATAGCCCAAGATAGTCTGCCTCTGACTTCCTTAGTTTGTGATGGCTGCTATAACAAAATACCATAGATTGACTGACTTATAAACAATATAAATTTATTTTGCACAATTCAAAAAGCTGGCAAGTCTAACTTCGTGACATCAGTGGATGTGGTGTTGTCACTGGGGAGAACTGATTTCTTGGTATGTAGACAGCAGCTTCTCATGTGTCCTACATGGTGAAAGGGGGTAAGGAGTTCTGTGGGGCCTCTTTTACAGGAACATTAATCCTATTCATGAAGGCTTTATTTTCATGATCTAAGCTTCTAAAGGCTCCAATTCCTTATAGCTTCACATTGGGCATTAGGATTTCAACATATGGGTCTCAGAAAACTTGAGACCAGGGCATCTCCATTTTAGGATCCTTTAACTTTACCACATCTGCAAGACTTTGCCTTATACAATAACAAACATCTGTTCCAGGGATTAGAATATGATTATTTTTTAGGGGACTGTTTTTCAGCCAATCATAAGTAGTGATGAAGAAAATTCTTGGAATTTTTGACTCTTTAAGTTTAGATACTACTAAATATGTGTTTTAAATTTATGATTCTGGAAAATATTGAAGATTTTTTATTCTTAATTTTAACACTCAAAATAATGTCAGGATGTTTCTATATGCTAAAAAACTTTATTTGTTAAGATATGTCAATGCCTGATATCCTAAATATGAATTTGAAGAAAAATCCAGTCACATAGATCTTTCCAATAAGCAATTTGAGCTTCATAAGCAGCTGGAACATTTCTAAATTTGTCCATCTTCAGAACAGAAATACTGTAACTGTTAGGTTATAAAAATTGCATCAGATTTAGAGAAAAATCTCTGAGAATTATCTAACTTCAAGTATGCTGAAAGAATAGCAATGTATTCTCAAATGCATGTTACATAAACAGCTCTATTAGAGCTTAAAGCCAAATGATAAAGTACTCAGCATAATCTTCATTTTTTTTTTAAATAAACACCATTGACTTTTTAATAGAAGTACCTAAAAAGTCAGTGTATGATTCATTGGCTCACAAAATGTTTTGCAATCATAACATGGAGATATTAACTGTCTCTAATAAGATTTAAATCATACACCTTGTGCTTCAATGTTGTAGGTAGAGAATTGATAACTACATGTGTTACACGAAAAAAGTGAAGAGAGAACATTATGTGAGTCATTTTGGTTGAACCCTACACTGAATCCCACATCATTTCTGCCTTCAAAGTATAGTATTTTAGTGAAAAATGCTCTAATACAATTAGCAGCAGTATATTATTTGCTATATTTAAATGTTTTAATAGCACATTCTTTTTGAATAAACTTTTTCTTGATCCCTCCAATTTTTAGTACATTAAAATAACAATAAAGGGCCTCCCAGTTCGATAAATAAGGGCTCCAAGCACAATTATCTCTTAAGAATCTTAACAGTATTCTCACCTTCACAGAGTTCTGTGTCCTATTTGTAAAGTGGAAATGTTATAAAAATTAAACATATCATATGCAAATGACTTAGCTTGCATTGTGTCTGACACATCGCAGAAGCCAATAAATGTCAGTGTCCTTCTGTTTCACTACTTTAAGTTTTTTAAAATAATGAATTATATGGTTTTCAAAATCAGTCATTCTGCTGGGGAGTGTAAAGAGCTGGAAAGATCAGTGGTTAACTACAGGAGTCTGTCATACAGAGTGAAGTAATTCAGAAACAGAAAAACAAATAGTATATATTAGCACATATATAGAAAAAATGGTATAGATGAACATATTTGCAAGACAGGAAGAGATGCAGATATATCTAATGGATGTGTGAACACAGTGGAAGGGTGGGATGAACTGAGACTGGGATTCACATCCCACTACCTAGCTAGTGGGAAACTGCTGTATAGCACAGGAAGCTCAGCTTGGTGATCTATGATGACCTAGAAGGGTGGAATGGGGGTGAGGGGTGTCCAAAAGGGAGGGGATACATGTATACATATAGTTGATTCACTTCATTGTATGGCAGAAACCATCAAAACATCAGGAAGCAACTATCAGTTCAGTTCAGATCAGTTGATCAGTCATGTCCAACTCTTTGCAACCTCTTGGACTATAGCATGCCAGGCTTCCTGTCCATCTCCAACTCCTAGAGCTTGCTCAAACTCATATCCATCGAGTTGGTGATGTCATCTAACCATCTCATCTTCTGTTGTCCCCTTCTCCTCCTGCCTTCAATCTTTCCTACCATCTGGGTCTTTTCCAGTGTATCAGTTCTTCACATCAGGTGCCAAAGTATTGGAGTTTTAGCTTCAGAATCAGTCCTTCCAGTGAATATTCAAGACTGATTTCCTTTAGGATGAACTGGTTGGATTTCCTTGCAGTCCAAGGCGCTCTCAAGACTCTTCTCCAACACCACAGTTCAAAAGCATCAATTTTTCAGCACTCAGCTTTCTTTATAGTCCAAATCTCACATCCATACATGACTACTGGAAAAACTATAGCTTTGACTAGATGGACCTTTGTTGGCAAAGTAATGTCTCTGCTTTTTAATAGCAAGTATACCCCAATAAAAAAGAAACAAATTAGATAAGCTATAAGGTATCATAGATTTTTTTAAACTTAGAGGGATGGGCTAAATTGAAGTCTTGGAGAGATAGGCATCAAAGTGAGAGAGGGATCCAAAATTTACTTAACTTGAGGAAATGCAGCTGGACACTTAGAAGAGTTGAGTTAGAATAATAGAAGTATTGGTTGAGTTTGAGGGTGGTATATGCAGACAATGTGAAGAAACTTATCTTCATTACTAGATACATTAGGAAAGACTAGACTCTGAATACGTTTTCATAAATTGAAGACATGGGAGAGGCAAATAGCAGATACTGAGGAAGAAACAAAAAATTATTCCCTGTTCCTTCTCCCTTATCTCTCCAAAACTAAAAAAGCACTGATCTGCTGCGGGGGGGGGGGGGGGGGGGGGCANTTTCTTGCTGTCCAAGGGACTTTCACGAGCCTTCTCCAGCACCACAGTCCAAAGGCATCAATTCTTTGGTGTTCTGCCTTCTTTCTTGTCCAGCTCTCACAATAATACATCACTACTAGGAAGCTGTCTCTTATACACATCTGGAGGACAACACAAGTGATGCTGTTAGGAAAGTTGAGAGGTGGGAAGACAAAAAGAGCCACTAACCCCTGGAAAAGAGGCGGTTCAGAAATAGAACTGGAGGAGGAACAAGACACTTGAGAAAACCCCACCCTCAAGAGGGACACAAGGCCTGCTTAAGTTCAGGCTTATTCAGATAATTAGAGAATGCTTCTCTGCAGCACCCCCTCCCTCACCAGGCAAGCAAACATCAAGCCAAATCACTGCAGTGATAGATGTAGAAGGACTCCTAGGCATAGATGAACAAAAGAGTTACTGCTAAGAGTACAACAGACATTGAGAGAGACCCTCTGGCAAAACAGTCACCACCCCAAATTGAAAGTACTACTATAAGAACTTGAACCCTGTGATTTATATTTATAGCAATGGTCCATCCTCTTAGGAAAATAATGTAACTCTCCGCTAGATGTAAAAAAGAACAAAAGATGTGGCCATTTCCAAGCATAAAACTAGTCACCTCAGTATCTACTGTCTTAATCAAAATATTCAATTTTCAGATAAAGATTGCAAGTATATTGAAGGAAATAAAAATCAACATATCCCCAAGATACAGTTCTAGCAACAGAATCAGACCCATTCTGGAACTGCCTGACAAAGGATATAAAATCACTGATTAATATGTTAAAGGCTCTAATGGAAAAGATGCATAACATGTAAGAACAGATGGGCAATTTCAGAAGAGAGATAAAAACTGTAAGGGAAATCAAATGAAAGGCTAAAAATGAAGATATAGTAAACTTGATGAGGAATGCCTTCAATGAGCTCTTCAAACTGTAACAATGCGTATTCATAGAATGTGTAAATAAAATGAATGACAGAAATAGTCAAATAAAGAGAAAGAGGAAATAGGAAAATACTATTATAAGATCTTTGAACAACAAAAAAGAGGTATACTATTATTTAAAATTTGACTTTGATTAATAAAATGTATATTTTTGAACACTAACTTCAAAATCATTATAGATATATAGATAAAAAATACAGAAGAATTAAATAGAGGGGGAAAAAGAACATATGAAGTAAATAGAATATCCAGCAATGTGGCAGATTTTAATTCAATTATATCAGTTTTAATGCAATATATGAAAGAGTTAAGGAAATAACATAAACAGAAATTTTCAGAATGGACTAAAAAAAAGCAAGGCCAGTAACAGTTGACCTTTCAACAAAATGAGTTTGAATAGTGTGGATATACTTATAACAGGTTTCTTTCAGTAAATGTAAACTACAGTACAATATAATCCACAGTTCGTTGAATCCCCAGATGTAGAATGGTGTATTCAGAGGGCTGACTTTAAAGTTATACATGAATTTTTCTACTGCATGGAGGGTCTATTCCCCTGACCCTCATACTGTTCATGGGTCAATTGCATGCATTTTCTACAAGGAAGTCAATTTAATTACAAAGGAATAGGTTGGTTAAAAGCGAAATATTGGAAAAAGTATATCATGCAAATACCAATTGAAAAAAAGTGGAGTAACTATATTGATAAACAAAGCAGACTTTAGAACAAGAAATATTAGTGGAACATTACATGAGAAAGCATTACAAAATGATAAAGGGACTCAATTTTTCAAGAAAAAATCCTAAACAAATGTGTAACTACAAGCAGAGCTCCAAATTCAAATTGAAATAATAACTGATTAGCCATGAGTTACAAATACTTTTTGGTGTTCTGCAATTCATGGGGTTGCAAAGAGTCGGACACGACTGAGCGACTGAACTGAACTGAACTGAACTGACGACATTACTTTGACTACCAAAGATAAGAGACTTTTAATTTTTAGCTCTGGCTTTAAAAAAAAAAAGGTTTCCTTTTGATTTTTTTCTGTTTTTTTTTTTTTTTTTTAATAATGAATAAATGAGACTTTATGGCAACTTGCTCACTCAAATTTTAGGGTGAACAGAACCATGGGACTAGCAACAAAACTCTCATATTATCATCAAAACAATTAAACTACAAAGATAGTACAGATTTTTCTAGAGTGCTATTTTAAGATTCATTTGATTGGATTTTAGAAGGTATTTTTTAAATTCTTTCAGCAAGTATCTTATACATCATTAACTAAAATGATGCATTTTCAAACACTTTTCAATTTTTGTTCCCTCTTCTTATTACCTAAGAAGCAAAAAGGATCTAAATACCTGGGTTGGAAATCAGATTTTTGTTCCAGATTTCTGTGTCAATTTCCATTAAATATTTTTTTAATGAAATGTAATAAGTAACTATCAAATTAATTAGTAAGGAAAGTGCATTTGATACAGGTCTTTAGTTGAAGCAATTTCACAGTACATAGAATGAAGCTCTTGCTGGGAGAGATTGCTTTTAATTATTTGAAAATTTCTATAATGAGATTAATAATTTAAAATTTTAAAGCCATTTATAAAACCAAGTTATCTTGGAGAAGTTTTTGTTTTTTTCCTTCTTTCCAAACATATGTGTTTCAATATAAGCAATGCAAAACCTGATGACAGTCTTTCAGAAAGGTTATATACAAACATGAGAAGAGACTGAAATGTTCATAAAATTAATAATTTTCTTTTTACTAGCTGACATAAGAGAGGGTGGCATTTGTAAAGACAAAATCCTTTTTTAGCAAATATAAATGATGTACAGGACAGAGATACAATGGGCAATCACAAGAGTAAATGGAAACTCTGAGGAAATTCTCCATTTGTGAGTATGAAATTTTTAGTTACTAAGAAACAAATTTCATTTTTTTGGTTTAAATCTGACAACTATTATATATAAGCAATGAAGGCTATTAACTGTATCTATAAATAATAGATTTGTTCTTGTTGTTCAGTCACCCAGTCACATCTGACTCTTTGTAACCCCATGGACTACAGTATTTCAGGCCTCCCTGTCCCTCACCACGTCTGAGTTTGCTCAAGTTCATGTCCATTGCATCGGTGATGCTTTCCAGCCATCTCATCCTCTAACAATACCCTCTTCTCCTTCTGCCCTCAATCTTTCCCATCATCAGGGACTTTTCCAATGAGTTGTCTGTTCGTATTAGGTAACCAAAATACTGGAGCTTCACCTTCAGCACCAGTCCTTCCAGTGAATATTGACTGGTTTTCTTTTCTTTTCTTTTTTGCTTTTTTATTTTATTTTATTTTTTACTTTACTGGGATGACCTGGAGGGATGGTACCGGGAGGGAGGTGGGAGGGGGTTTCAGGATGGAGACTGGTTTCATTTTCTTGCTGTCCAAGGGACTTTCACGAGCCTTCTCCAGCACCACAGTCCAAAGGCATCAATTCTTTGGTGTTCTGCCTTCTTTCTTGTCCAGCTCTCACAATAATACATCACTACTAGGAAGACCATAGCCTTGACTATACAGATCTTTATTGGCAGAGTAATATCTTTGCTTTTCAGCACACTGTCTAAGTTTGTCATCACTTTCTTGCCAAGAAGAAATCATTTTCTGATTTCATGGATGCAGTCACCACAGTGATTTTGGAGCTCAAGAAGAGGAAATCTGTCACTGCTTCCACCTTTTCCCCTTCTATTTGCCATGAAGTAATGGGAACTGATGCCATGACCTTCATTTTTAATATTTAGTCTTAAGCTGGCTCCTTCACTCTCCTCCTTCACCCTCATCAAGAGGCTTATTAGTTCCTCTTCACTTCCCCCCATTAGAGTGGAATCATCTGCATATCTGGGCTTCCCTGGTGGCTTAGATGGTAAAGAATCAGTCTGCAATGTGGGAGTTCTGAGTTCAGTCTCTAGGTTGGGAAGATTCCCTGGAGAATGGAATGGCCATCCACTTCAGTATTCTTGCATGGAGAATTCTATGGACACAAGCAATGGTCCTGGGGTCACAAAAAGTTGGACACAACTGAGTGACTTTCACTTTCATTAAACTTTATGACTTGGGCATAGAAATTACTACTATAAGAAAAATACATCTTAGGATACCTGATACATCCTGGCAGAACATCCAGAGTACTGAGATAATTTATAAAATGATAGCACAATTTGACAAAATATTTAAATTTTGCTGTTCTTTTTTAGGCATTTTCTGTTTTGATTTTACTTTTCTGGTTTTTCTTTTAAAGCACTTAGAATTGAATTTATGTAAAGAAGTATAACACAAGCTGAAATCAAGATTGCCGGGAGAAATATCAATAACCTCAGATATGCAGATGACACCACCCTTATGGCAGAAAGTGAAGAGGAGCTAAAAAGCCTCTTGATGAAAGTGAAAGAGGAGAGTGAAAAAGTTGGCTTAAAGC
>SJYT01020667.1:0-10493 GCA_006410635.1 Cephalophus harveyi | reverse complement strand
ATCAGCCCTGGGATTTCTTTGGAAGGAATGATGCTAAAGCTGAAACTCCAGTACTTTGGCCACCTCATGCGAAGAGTTGACTCATTGGAAAAGACTCTGATGCTGGGAGGGATTGGGGGCAGGAGGAGAAGGGGATGACCGAGGATGAGATGGCTGGATGGCATCAGGGACTCGATGGACGTGAGTCTGAGTGAACTCTGAGAGATGGTGATGAACAGGGAGGCCTGGCGTGCTGCCATTCATGGGGTCGCAAAGAGTCAGACAGGACTGAGTGACTGAACTGAACTGAACTGAAAGAAGTATATTGTCTCAGGTTGAGTTTCACAGAAGCTTTAGTAGGGATTTTGTGTGAAGGATTTATTGAAGAAGGGCAAAAAAGGGAGACCTGTACTGAAATGAGAAAAACAAGATTAGGCAGAGGAAGAAGTTACACTCAGGGAGCGCTCTGGAGGAAGAATGATGTCATAGAGTTATACCTTCTTGAGATGAACGAGCTTCTGTAGTACTAAAACATTCACTGACTGTGGGCTGCCTCGGAGAAGGCGATGGTACCCCACTCCAGTACTCTTGCCTGGAAAATCCCATGGACGGAGGAGCCTGGTGGGCTGGGATCGTGAAGAGTCGGACATGACTGAGCGACTTCACTTTCACTTTTCTTCACTTTCACTTTTCCTTCCTGCATTGGAGAAGGAAATGGCAACTCACTCCAATGTTCTTGCCTGGAGAATCCCAGGGACGTGGGAGCCTGGTGAGCTGCCATCTATGGGGTCGCACAGAGCTGGACACGCCTGAAGCGACTTAGCAAGAAAGTGGGCTGCCTAATGAAAAAGGCTTAGCATTCCATAAATATCTGGCCAGTGAGACTCTTCACATATGCAGGTAGTTGTCTTGGAAAAGATAATTGAGAGCTCTTAGCAGTTTAGGGTCACAGCACTTACAAACAGATGAAGAGTTAAAAGGGGGATCTGGATGGAGCTTAAATAATAATTAATATACTCTTACATCTCTCAGAAACACACCATTTTTCATATTAGGTTGATTCCATTCAATCACAACTCCTTCAAGATTCCATTTATTTTCAATTTCTAGGTATAAACGGGGCTTCCCTGGTGGCTCAGAGGTTAAAGCGTCTGCCTGGAATGCAGGAGACCTGGGTTCGATCCCTGGGTTGGGAAGATCCCTTGGAGAAGGAAAAGGCAACCCACTCCAGTACTCTTGCCTGGAGAATCCCATGGAGGGAGGAGCCTGGTAGGCTACAGTCCATGGGGTCGCAAAGAGTCGGACACGACTAAGCGACTTCACTTCACTTCACTTCAGGTATAAACAGTGAAGAAAAAAGATCCTCTAGATGAGAGTGAAAGCTGTGCTGTACTGAGTCACTCAGTCTTGTCTGACTCTTAGCCACCCCATGGACTGTAGCCCTCCAGGCTCCTCTGTCCATGGGATTTCTCCAGGCAAGAACAATGGAGTGGGTTGCCATGCTCTCCTCCAGGGGATCTTTCCAACCTAGGGACTGAACCCAGGTCTCCCACATTGCAGGCAGATTCTTTATCTCCTGAGCCACCAGGGAGGGTGAAAGAGGAGAGTGAAAAAGCTGGCTTGAAATTCAACCTTAAAAAACCAAGATCATGGCATCTAATTACATACATCATGGCAAACAAAAGGGGAAAAAGTGGAAGCAGTGAAAAATTTTATTTTCTTGGGCTCCCAAATCACTGTGGATGGTGACTACAGACATCAAATTAAAAACACTTGCTCCTTGGAAGAAAAGCTATGACATAGCATATTAAAAAGCAGTGATATCACTTTGCCAACAAAGATTTGTAAAATCCAAGGTATAGATTTTCCAGTAGTCATGTACAGATGTGAGAGATGGACAATAAAAAAAGCTGAGCACCAAAGAATTGACACTGTTATTAAATTTTGGTGCTAGAAAAGACTCAAGAATCCCAGGGACTGCAAGAAGATCAAACCAGTTAATCCTAAAGGAAATCAACCCTTAATAATTGTTGAAAAGACTGATGTTAAGCTGACCTCTAATAATTTGGCCACTTGGTATAAAGAGCTGACTCACTGGAAAAGACCCCGATTCTAGGAAAGATCAAAGGCTAAAGGAGAAAGGGTCAGCAGAGAATGAGATAAGTAGATAGTATCACCGACTCAGTGGATATGAATTTTGAGAAAATTCCATGTATTAGTGGTGCTTAGTAGAGCCTGACATGTTGGAATCCATGGGGTCACAAAGGATCAGGTACAACTTAGCAACTAAACAACAACAGCAAGATATAGTTATGAGAAAAGGGTTAGTGAAGAGAACTAATTTTCTCTAGAACCTGTTTTAGTTGGTTCCAAGCCGTTAAGAGATAGTCATCTTTTTCCACTGCTCATTTTTGATTCCACTCCCCCTTGGCTAGCACCTTTGCCAAGGGGGTGACTTTTCTGTTGATGTGGAGGAGATCCTTATTCTTGAAGAGTCTGAAGTCCAGGTTTGAAATGCTACTCTCAAGTTATTAGAGCTCTTCTCGTCCCTTTATTGGTAACTATGTGCATGAAAGAACAAATGTTACTTCACTGGATCTCCTGAATGCCAAACATAATCCCTCCTGCCTTCATTATGTAGAAGCAATCTGAACGCTTTATAATGATCAGGGTAATTTATGTTTTCTGGTCTGGTAAGTCATTGCTTTGCTTTCTGGCCTGGAAAGAGAAGTTACATGCGAGTAGGCAGTAGTTTTAGGTTTCTTTTGTGGGGTGTTTTGTTTTGTTTTCTGTCTTCTCATATAAACTTTCCCTCTCTGTGAACTGGACTACTGGACCAATACCTCTGCATTTGCAGAGGTGGGAAGCACATAGTCTAGTGAACCACTGGGACTCCACCTACCACCCCTTGGCTCCTGTCCCCATGTATTCTACCTGCTGACAACATAATGCCATGCAGTGGCTATTGGCTTTAGATATTACCACATTCTAAAGGCACCTTGTTCTCACCAGGTATCATTCTCAAGCTGGCATCTCAACTATATCTCAAGAGGCTGCTCATTACTCTGTGAACCTGGCAAATTCTGGAAAGCTGCAGTGTATGGTGAATCATTGAATCTTAGGTCCATGTGTCTGATGTTATACTTCCATTAGTGGGAAGCAATATTAAGTTAAAAAAATATATCAATAGAAGAGATCCTTTATGAATAAACATGGATACTGAGACTGGGTGAGATGCTGGAGGCAGGAAAAGTAAACTGTACCTGGGATGTATACAAATCTTTATCCGATACCTTCCCAATATTTGTGTATTTGTCATTCTTCAGCACATTCTTATCAAATTAAATAGATAAATAAATAATGACTTTAAGTCCTTTTGTAGAATGAAAAAAGTGATTTCAACTGTGTGTGCTTGTTGTAGTGTTACAGACACCTTCTTTATGGGAATGCAGGGCCCCACTTTCTCTCAGTGTGTCTGAGAATTGGGTTTGAAAATTGACTCCTGTTTGAAAACTGAACAAAAGATGAGTGTCCAGTAAGAGAATTTGACTTCACCTTCTGCTCATCCATTCTTCATTACATTTGATTATAAATACTAAACAAGACCTCTGTTTTTACCTCTGTGCTCATCTATCTTGTCCCCTTGGGACATTAGCCATCTTCATAGATTACCTGATGATCAGGTCACCCTGGACTTCATCTTGACTTTGTTTTTATGGTAATAACTTCTACCTCTCTTGTGATGCTTAAGTAGGGACAACCCAGTGGAAAAATTGGAGAGAACTGAAGGGCAGTTAGATATTTTTTGGGAGAGGAGAATCAAGCAGCCATCATGCTATCTGAGACTTAAGGGATGAACAGATTATTAAGTCTTTGAAGTTTAATCAACAGCATCCCTCTGAAGAATTAAGAACAAGTTAGTAGAGAGGTTACTCAAAACTGCTGAGTTTGTATTTCAAATATTGTCATATACTATGGAAACACCTTTTCTTCCTTTCATGAAAAGTGTGTGTTTGTATATTCTTGTTAATTGCCATCTATCATTAATCCTTTTCTTATAAGGCTTGCAATGCATTGTTAATCACAAATGCACACCCCTATTTAACTGTGTCATTTATATTTTTAATGTATTATGTCATATTCTAATGCATAAGGAAATACTTGCCATTATTAAATCTATATGTTATAGATTGTCACTTTTATGGGAATTGCAATTTTATTATTTAAATAGAGGGTGTTTACATATGGGTGGAAATGATAAATCCGTTATGTGGATGTTGTGAGATTTTAGTTCGTAAGTCTGTAAAAGTCAAATGTAAGGGGAATAATTTAGCAGCAGGTTATGTCTACAAAGATATTTGCATTTTTCATTGCTCAGCTTTCTGAAATTTCAAGTATCAGATTTTTACTACTCAAATATTTTCTCTACGCAGAAAAAAGTCTATTTTTCCCCTTTATACTGCTAAGATTTTTTTTTCTTTATTTCAAAGATAAAATTTCAATAGTCAGAATATGTCCACTAACTCAAAGTAATACAACAGATTAGAATCTGCATTTTTAAATATGCGTGACTTTTTAGGCAAAAGTCTTAGATCTCAGTTGCAGTAGAAGGAAAAGGAAAGAAACGGGAAGGGATAAATATATACAGAATAAAGTTTAGCTTAATAATTCATTTCTCCAGTTGAGAATTTTAAAATATATGCCTGCCAATTGGTTGAGGAACATGCATATATATGTTGCTGAATATTCTTAGAATCGAGCTATCCTTTCTTACTGTGCTTTTAGAGGGTAAATACAAGCAAACATGCACAAAATACATTGCAGAGAGCATCTTATAACCATATATGCATATGCGATAGTCTCTCATTAAATGTAAGCTTCATTTAAATTTACATTTGATAATTTACTGTGATTTAAGGTCTAGATTTCTGAGCAATTACGTATGTATCGTTATTCATATAATGCACAGTTGCTAATAAAAAGGAAACTAAATCTTGGAAGAAAGATAAACAGCAATTGCTAACATGGCATTTAAATTCATGAAGTAGAGAAATGGAGAAATGATTGTGATTGATGATAAAATATAAGAGGAAAAATAGTATTAAACCCTAGGACTTTAATTCAAAATCATTCAGGCATAGTAAAGAGGAAAAAGATTTTCAAGGTGATAGTATTCCAGAGTTTTATTAAAGAAAGTTGTAGGGGCTTATAATACTAAAAATTATTATTTTAGATATTACAATGGTATTGAAATGACTTCATATATATTTATTTTACAGTCAAATTTAAGTGGGTCATTCATAGAAAGCAGGTATACGCCTGCTAAAAATAGCTGGGAAAAATCAAGCATTGCAATCTGTTAGGTCTACCAGACAGCTGATAGAACCAGAACTTCTAATGAGGGTGACTTAATGAGATCTTCTATGAAGTTGAAATCTGGATGGTTCCATTCTTTACATTATGATTCATGCCTAAGGCCATGCAACATTCAGAAACCACTCTCACTGGTGAGGATACTCTCTTTCTATAAGATTTTAGAGTTTTTATTCCCCCCATGTGTGAGAGTTTCCTCCCATAAGGCAGAAGGACAAACTCTTAAGTAACAGACACTGAAGTTCAAAAGTGGGCTTATTCCATGAAAAATATGAAAACTCTCTCAGTGCAAGAAACCGATAAAGATAGAAGCAGAGGGAAAGCTGAGGGAGTAGGTCTGTTCCACCAAAGAATTCCATCCTTTGAAATTCTCTTTCTTGCAATCTTCTAGTAAGTAGATGTTTCCAACTGCTTTTTCTTAGATATCAGTGACTTTTACAAAACCAATAATAACATGATTGGTTTGCTTATATGTTCATTTTAAAAAGTTATACTGGCATTATCAAAGATTAACCATTTCTTTATCAGCTTTAATTCAGTTCAGTTCAGTTGCTCAGTCGTGTCCGACTCTTTGTGACCCTATGAACTGCAGCACGCCAAGTCTCCCTGTCCATCACCAACTCCTGGGGTCCACTCAAACCCATGTTCATTGAGTCAATGACTCCATCCAACCATCTCATCCTCTGTTGTCCCCTTCTCCTCTTCTCCTCCTGCCCTTGATCTTTCCCAGCATCAGCTGGGAAATGAGTCAGCTTTCAAATGAGTCAAATCTCCTCAAGTGGCCAAAGTATTGGAGTTTCGGTTTCAACATCAGTCCCTCCAATGAACACCCAGGACTGATCTCCTTTAGGATGGACTGGTTGGATCACCTTGCAGTCCAAGGGACTCTCAAGAGTCTCCTCTAACACCACAGTTCAAAAGCATCAGTTCTTCAGTGCTCAGCCTTCTTTATAGTCCAACTCTCACATCCATACATGACCACTGGAAAACCATAGTCTTGACTAGATGGACCTTTGTTGGCAAAGTCATGTCTATGCTTTTGAATATGCTATCTAGGTTGGTCATGACTTCCCTTCTAAGGAGCAAGCATCTTTTAATTTCATGGCTGCAATCACCATCTGCAGTGATTTTGGAGCCCAGAAAAATAAAGTCAGCCACTGTGTCCACTGTTTCCCCATCTATTTGCCATGAAGTGATGAGACTGGATTCCATGATCTTCGTTTTCTGAATGTTGAGCTTTAAGCCAACTTTTTCACTCTCCTCTCATTTTCATCAAGAGGCTCTTTAGTTCTTCCTCACTTTCTGCCATAAAGTGGTGTCATCTGCGTATCTAAGGTTATTGATATTTCCAGCTTGTGCTTCTTCCAGCCCAGCATTCCTCATGATGTACTCTGCATTAAGTTAAATAAGCAGAGTGACAATATACAGCCTTGACATACTCCTTTTCCTATTTGGAACCAGTCTGTTGTTCCATGTCCAGTTCTATCTGTTGCTTCCTGACCTACATACAGTTTCTCCATTTAAATTCTCCTAAACATTTCCATTAAGTGGATTTAAAAATGAGTGTCTATGGATAATGTGGGAAAAAACCTCCTCAACAGGGAGGAATCAATTTTAATATTTCTCATGTTTTAATAGCTGTGTTCATAACCTCAAAAGCAATACATTCACTGTTATGCTGTACACCATAAACCTAAATAATGTTGTATGTCAATCTTATGTTAATAAAGATAGAAGAATAAATGAATAATATTCTTATCAACTAAAAAAATTATAAAGAAAAAAACTTTAAAATCACATAAACAGTAAACATGAAATATTAAAATTGATTCCTCCCTGTTGAGGAGGTTTTTTTCCACGTTATCCATATTCCAAGAAAAGGACTGTTAAATAAAAGGCCTTATATATAAGAGACATTATATGGACAGATATCCCTCTATTAAGACATTCATAGCTTTCCTTGTCTTCTTGATACCTATGAGTTGCCTGCCATAAATTTCTACACCTTTTCAGGAAGAAAAATATACATTTAAAACTAAAATGAAAACAAGGACACATGCCAAAGTGGCTTCAATAAGATTTCACACCACCTTTGTCAACCTCACTTAGTTTCCGCCCCCTCCAATAAATCTTTGCCAGAGAAATTGTAAATTAATCAATGGTTTCACTGATTTAAAAAATTCATACAGATCAATTTATAAAAGACAATTTACTCACCAGAAATGACAGTGTCCTTATTACACAACAATTTACTTTTTGAAACTCAAGACCCACATCTCCATTTCCACCAATCCTAAATGATTAGATCAGATTTGAGGGTAAACCACAAGTCTCCATGTATATGCCTCTTCTAATTTCCCCTTCTGAATCACTGATAAGACTGACAGTGGCGTTTTCCCTTACAACAAAAACTTCTAATACATGTAGCCCTAGTTTATTAACACGGTGTCTAGTTGGAGTTCAGACAAACAAATAATTTATTATATGCTTATTATAATAATAGATAAAATGATGTATTATTTGTCTATTAGAGGAGTTCAAACAAACAAACAAATAGACCAAAAGCTCCACCAACAGCTATCAAATCTGTTTTCAAGATCTAGCTTTCTGCTGTGGATTGACTGTTTCTCAGTTCAGTTCAGTTCAATTCAGTCGCTCAGTAGTGTCCGACTCTTTGCGACCCCATGAATCGCAGCACGCCAGGCCTCCCTGTTCATCACCATCTCTCGTAGTTCACTCAGACTCACATCCATCGAGTCAGTGATGCCATCCAGCCATCTCATCCTCGGTGGTCCCCTTCTCCTCCTGCCCCCAATCCCTCGCAGCATCAGAGTCTTTTCCAATGAGTCAACTCTTCGCATGAGGTGGCCAAAGTACTGGAGCTTCAGCTTTAGCATCATTCCTTCCAAAGAAATCCCAGGGTTGATCTCCTTCAGAATGGACTGGTTGGATCTCCTTGCAGTCCAAGGGACTCTCAAGAGTCTTCTCCAACACTGTTTTTATGTCCCCCAAAATCACACACTGAAGTCATAACTCCCAATGTGAATGCTATATGTTATGTGTAAAAATTGGTAAGAGAGAAAATCTTGAGTTTTCATCACAGGGACTTTTTTTTTATCTTACATTTTGTATCTATATGGATATTCACTAAACTTATTGTGATAATCATTTCATGATGCATTTAAGTCACTGTTATGTTGCATACCGTAAACCTAAATAATGTATGTCAATTATATGTTAATAACGATAGAAGAATAAATAAATAAGATTGTTATCAACTAAGAAAAACATAAAGAAAGAAACTTTAAAATCACATAAACAGTGAACATGTAATATGTCTATTTCTACACTAATGGTGAGAACTTTGGACTCTCCCATCACGCAACATTCCAAGTGGGATCTGAGATTTGTTTCACCATCAGAATTTAGAATTCAGTATTTTTTATTTTCTGCAATGTTTCTTTTGAAAGTTAACCTTTCACTGTTCTTTTTTACTTTAGAAAAACTCACTAATCCCCCAGTAAGTTTACTAGCAACCACTGAGCCTGGCCTATAGGTTTAGGTCTTTTTCAGAGCAGAAATACTGGGAACCCCAGTATCTCATTTATGTCTGGCTGAGATTTTCAAGGGGGCTTCGCAGATGGTGTTAGTGGTTAAGAACTCACCTAAAAAGGCAGGTAGATGCAGGAGAGGCAGGTTTGATCTTTGGGTCAGGAAGATCCCCTGGGAAAGGGCATGGCAGCCCATTCCATTATTCTTGCCTGGAGAATCCCATGAACAAAAGAGCTTGGAGGGATGCAGTCCATGGGTCACAGAGAATCAGACATGACTGAAACAACTTAGCATGCATACACAAGGTTTTCAAAACCCTCGTTTCCATATAACTGTGAAACTTATCCTGTGGAATTTCAGCAATAAGATTTACATTGTCAATTTACCTTTAATATTTAGTACACTTAACATCTTTTCACAGCTGCTCCAGAAAAGCACAGCCGCTGCTCCTTGGAGATACCCCATGCCCAAGGTAAGAGAAACCCAAGTAAGATGGTCAGTGTTGCAAGAGGGCATCAGAGGGCAGACACACTGAAACCATATTCACAGAAAACTAGTCAATATAACCACACTAGGACCACAGCCTTGTCTAACAAATGAAACTAAGCATGCCTGCAGGGCAGCCCAAGACGGGCGGGTCATGGTGGAGAGGGCTGAAAGAATGTGGTCCACTGGAGAAGGGAATGAAAAACCACTTCAGTATTCTTGCCTTGAGAACCCCATGAACAGTATGAAAAGGCAAAATGCTAGGATACTGAAAGAGGAACTCCCCAGGTCAGTAGGTGCTCAATATGTTACTGAAGATCAGTGGAGAAATAACTCCAGAAACAATGAAGGGATGGAGCCAAAGGAAAAACAATACCCAGCTGTGGATATGACTGGTGATAGAAGCAAGGTCTGATGCTATAAAAGCAATATCACATGGGAACCTGGAATGTCAGGTCCATGAATCAAGGCAAATTGGAAGTGGTCAAATAAGACATGGCAAGAGTGAACATTGACATTCTAGGAATCAGCAAACTAAAATGGATTGGAATGGGTGAATTTAACTCAGATGACCATTATATCTACTACTGCGGATAGGAATCCCTCAGAAGAAATGGAGTAGCCATCATGGTCAACAAAAGAGTCCGATATTCAGCATTTGGATGCAATCTCAAAAATGACAGAATGATCTCTGTTCATCCCCAAGGGAAACCATTCAATATCACAGTTATCCAAGTCTATGCCCCAACTAGTAACGCTGAAGAAGCTGAAGTTGAATGGTTTTATGAAGACCTACAAGACCTTTTAGAACTGACACCCAAAAAAGATGTCCTTTTCATTATAGGGGACTGGAATGCTAAAGTAGGAAGTCAAGAAACACCTGGAGTCACAGGCAAATTTGGCCTTGGAATGCAGAATGAAGCAGGGCAAAGACTAATAGAGTTTTGCCAAGAAAATGCACTGGTCATAGCAAACACCCTCTTCCAACAACACAAGAGAAGACTCTACACGTGGACATCACCAGATGGTCAACACCGAAATCAGATTGATTATATTCTATGCAGCCAAAGATGGAGAAGCTCTATACAGTCAACAAAAACAAG
>SJYT01020663.1:11247-24264 GCA_006410635.1 Cephalophus harveyi | reverse complement strand
GAGTGCCGAAGAATTGATGCTTTTGAACTGTGGTGTTGGAGAAGACTCTTGAGAGTCCCTTGGACTGCAAGGAGATCCAACCAGTCCATTCTGAAGGAGATCAGCCCTGGGATTTCTTTGGAAGGAATGATGCTGAAGCTGAAACTCCAGTACTTTGGCCACCTCATGCAAAGAGTTGACTCATTGGAGAAGACTCTGATGCTGGGAGGGATTGGGGGCAGGAGGAGAAGGGGACGACCGAGGATGAGATGGCTGGATGGCATCACTGACTCGATGGATGTAAGTCTGAGTGAATTCCGAGAGATGGTAATGAACAGGGAGGCCTGGTCTGCTGTGATTCATGGGGTCGCAAAGAGTCGGACATGACTGAGTGACTGAACTGAACTGAACATACCTGAATGGTCTAGTGGTTTTCCCTACTTTCTTTTTTTTTTTTAAATTTTATTTTTATTTTATTTTACTTTACAATACCGTATTGGTTTTGCCATACATTGACATGAATCCACCATGGGTGTATATTAGCTCCTACTTTCTTTAATTTAACAAATTTCTTCAACAAATTTCTGAATTTGTCAATAAGGAGTTCATGATCTGAACAACAGTCAGCTCCCGGTTTGTTTTTGCTGAGTGTATAGAGCTTCTTTATCTTTGGCTGAAAATAATATAATCATTCTGATTTCAGTATTGAAATAATCCATCTGATTTTTGTATTAAAGCTGAAGTGGAATGGTTCTATGAAGACCTACAAGACCTTCTAGAACTAACACCAAAAAAAGATGTCCTTCTCATTATAGGGGACTGAAATATACAAGTAGGAAGTCAAGAAACACCTGGAGTAACAGCCAAATTGGGCCTTGGAGTACAGAACGAATAATGGAGCACAAATAGATTGATGGATAGATGGATGGCTAAGACTGATATGAACATAGGCTTCTTGTATATTTATGATCATGTTTTCTTAAAATGTTTTACCTACTCTTTTAATAAACTGTATGTGATAATAATTGCTCTAAGTCAATCAAACATTTTCCAGAGGATAATATTTATGGGTAAGTTAGATTACAGCCTATAGATGTACCATAAGGTGAAGGTAAGGTGAAGTCGCTCAGTCGTGTCCGACTCTTTGCGACCCCGTGGACTGTAACCTACTAGGCTTCTCCGTCCGTGGGATTCTCCAGGCAAGAATACTGGAGTGGATTGCCATTTCCTTCTCCAGGGGATCTTCCCGACCCAGGGATCGAACCCGGGTCTCCCACATTGGAGGCAGACGCTTTAACTTCTGAGCCACCAGGGAAGCCGAAAGAAATGTAAAAAACTAGAGAGAAGAAAAAGAAGTTGGAGCAAGAAGCAGTGACCCTCAGAAGCCACAGAGAAATGAATATGGTGGAACACAGGCAAGCAGAGCAGCATCAGCAGGAGACTGCAGACAGCGCGAGACGGGAGCTCACAGAGAAATACCATAAATTATCAATATTCCATGCATTTGAAGTAAAAAAATATACTTTGCCAAATATTTCAGGTAGATTATGCAAATTTAAAATTCCATTAGCTTCATACAAATGACTGCTTTACTATAAGAAAAGCCAAGTAGAGTTAATCATTTTCAAAGGACTCTAAGTTTAGGAAATTGAGAATAAAAGTAATATCATGCTGTCATTTTAATATTCTTTTTAATTACTAGTCATGTTAAAGATGTTCTCAGAAGATAATTAGGTATTTTTTGCCTTTTCTCATGTTTGTTCCAAATTATCCTTTCTCATTTTCTTAGTAGCTTACTGTCTCCTTATATATAAAGAGCTATTTATCTTTCACAAAGTATCATGTCTTTCCTAAAAAGATATATAGCTGACAAGAAATTATCAACTGAATCACAAAAATATTAAGGGTAAAATGATAACAATACAATCGGGAATTAGAGATAAATAGATGAGACAGGGAGATTTGAGAATGACCACCCAATTAACTGGAGTCAAGTACAAATTAACATTGTGCCATTCAAAATGTAAGAACTGTGGTGAAAATATTCCCAAGCATCACTGAAATAAAACCAGAACACAAGCTATTTGATGTAGGCACATACTCCTGTGAAAGTTTAAACACTTTTTCAAATTCTCATTTGTCTGGAAATATTGACTGGTTTCATTGCCATTTTAATAAGGCAATTGGAGCTACTCTTTTCAATGACCTTCCCTGCAATGTACATAAGGGATTATTGCAACTGAGCACTGACATAGCATTTTAAATGAATCTGGACCTCGACTTTGCTAAATATGTAAACATCCTATGATTTCTCTGACTGCTGTATGCACATTATTCCCAAGTATATATCATTTTGAATAGAGTTCCTCCGTAATTAATCTAATATAGTAACATTGACCATAAACTCACTGTCTTTTAGTGAGAGTCAAACCTCTAATAAAAAGGACTCAAATATCATGCTGTCAGTCCAACATATTTCTCTGATGTCTTGCATTTATGGAGTTCCTTAGATATATTTTAATTTCTTCTAGTCCATAATAAAACATTATCTACTACATTAGTGAGAAGAATAGGGGAAGGAAAAAGTAACTCTCTCCTAGATTAAGAGTAAAATCTCAAAGACATTAAACAGCTTGCCTTATTTCAAATGACTAAAAACAAAATAATCAACTGAGATATCCCTGTCCTTTGGCATTTAACTTCACCTTTCTTTAAAAAAAAAAAAAATTAATTCACTTGTTTTAGCTGTTCTTAACACTTTAAATAATCTTAATAATAATAATTACTACTGCTACTACTATTATTATTTCTATTATGATTATATTAAGAAAAACAGCTAAAGGACTGTATTTTTATCATTATATACAAAGCTCTCTGTGATCTGCCTTCTGAGCTAACTGCCCATCTTTATTGTTTTGATAATAACATTTCCCAATTAAACTCTATTCACCAGCTATATTGAGCAACTGGTCACGCTGCCTCAAACCTCTTCAGGCTTACAAATGCTACTCTTCCCTTCAGACTTGAGTCTCTTTCTTATTTCATTAACTCTTTATGTGAATGATTTTTAACTTCTAAATTAAATATGACCTCTAATATAAAACCTTCACTGATTTCTGCTAGCAAAGTCTGAATTTACATCATTACCTTTTTCCACATAGCATTTTATGGAACCTATCCACATTTAGAGGGCATTGGGAAATTTACTGAAACATTTATTTCAATCACAGCTGCGTTTATGAAGTTGATACACCTTAAGTTTCAAGAATATTTCCTTTCAGCAGAACGTTTTGGTGGATCCTAGCAATATGTTCACACAGTATTTTAAAGGAAAATCCAACAGAGAATGACTCATTAAACTGGGCCCAGAACTGGGCCTATTAGGCAAGCTGCTTTTTCTCTTGGAAAGTCTGCCGACTCTTGTCTTACAAGCCATGAAGAAAACAGTTGGTAATATCCAGAGTAGACCACAGGATTAATCACAGTCACACAGAAATTCAAAGTGACACTCCAGGCTTTCTAGAGTGCTCTAACATAAAGATCCAAGATGATGGTTTGAAGAGAGAAGCAGACAAAGGAGCCAGGTACTAGATTTCCCATGAAGATATTTTGCTGATTCCTGGACTTGGAAGGACTTGAGGAAGAAAGCCAAGTAAAAAGTAACAACAACAACAACATAAAGGTAAAGTAGAGCTTTCAGCAGTCATTTGTTGCTAAGGAAACAAAAACTGAAATTCAGGACCCTGAAAGGAGGGTGATTCTGAATTTAAACAAACAAGTAAATAAATATAAAAGTGAAACACAAAAATAAAACTCAGAACTATATAGGGCATATTTAAGAAGTACCAATGAGCCAGAACTTTATAAATTCAAACTTTTAAAGACTACAGTCTGGAAAGAAGTCATTGGAGTGAGGTGACTCACCCTTCTTGTAGGAAGAATACAGGATTGGGAGAACACTTCAACCTAAGTTATATATACAAATAACCAAAGTTATATATGCCATATATATGTTGTGCTGTGCTTTAGTCGCTCAGTCGTGTTCGACTCTTTGTGACCCTGTGGACTGTAGCCTGCCAGGCCCCTCTGTCCATGGGATTTCCCAGGTAAGAAATACTGGAGTGGGTTGCCAATTCCTTCTTTAGCGATATGTGTGTGTGTGTGTGTGTGTGTGTGTGTGTGTGTGTGTGTGATGGAGAAGGCAATGGCAACCCACTCCAGTACTCTTGCCTGGAAAATCCCATGGATGGAGGAGCCTGGTAGGCTGCAGTCCATGGGGTCGCAAAGAGTCGGACACAACTGAGCGTGTGTACATACATTTAAATTGTGAATTGAGTCATTTAAATTTCCGAATGCTATTGGGAAGCCATGCCATTTTTCATTCATGAATTTTTTGCAATTGCATAGCAGCATCATTTCCCAATAGGACACAATGCTATATATAAATGCAATAAAGGTATGTTAGAAGTAATAGAGATAAGTACAGAGGAGCATGAAATAAACATTGAAATGGGGGTTCCGAAAATGTAAACAGCTAGAAAAAATGAACACGAATCTTTTAATTACACCCTTACCCATCACAGTAATAGTCTAATGAATTTGCTCCATGGTTGAATCCAGTGTTGGGCTGCTGTTGATGCTTCTCTTGTCATGAAGGCCCATTTGAAGTATCTTGCCACAACTTTGCAGAGACATCAAGTTGCTTGCACATAATTAGTCATGCATAGAAATTATATACAAAACAATAGAAAATGGTAAATTTTGATAAAATTTATGTCAGAAATATGGCTATAAAATATTTACCAGCACTACACTAGGTTCAACTCTTTGATGATTTTGAAAATTTGGAGTTAGTGTCTTCTTTAGAAGGAATATAAAGTAAAACAAACAAACAAACAAAATAGACCCTCATTCTATAACTCTATTTTATGGTACATGATAATTCTTCAAACTGTTTTGAAGGTTCTTTAGCCATTAAAAATATTATCATTGTTAAAACACTAGTTTCATTCTAAACCAAATTTATCAACATTAGGAATTTGCTTCTACATAGGGTAGAAGGCTGTCCCTGATAGCTTAGTTGGTAAAGAATCTGCCTGCAGTGCAGGAGACCCCAGTGTGATTCCTGAGTTGGGAAGATCCCCTGGAAAAGGGATAGGCTACCCACTCAGTATTCTTGGGCTTCCCTTGTGGCTCAATTGGTAAAGAATCTGCCTGCAATGCAGGAGACCTTGGTTCTATCCCTGGGTTGGGAAGATCCCCTGGAGAAGGGAAAGGCTACCCACTCCAGTATTTTGGCTTGGAGAACTCCATCAACTGTAGAGTCCATGGGGTTACAAAGAGTTGGACACAACCAAGCAGCTTTCAAGGCTGAAGGAGATATTCCTGGCCTAGTTTAGGCCATCTTTTTCTTATATTTCAAAGTTTTCATGTGATGATTTAAAATCCACATTTTAAAACACCAACTTATGAATGCATTTCATATTTTTTTCAGTTAAGGAAATTCAACTATGTAAAAACAATCAACAAACAGTTTGAAAGTGCACCTCAGTGTTTAAAAATTAAATATTTGTGTATTGAATCTTTAATTTCCCACAGCTTTAACTAATTCCAATTCTATTTGTGACTTCACTGATTTTTGCAACATTTAAAACAAACGAGGTAAATTTGCTCTAAAAGTACACCTATTCTGCAGTAGAATGCAAATTTCGCATGCACTATTGGAAGTATGGCAATCACCCTCAGGCAAATTAATAGAGAATTCAAGTATGCAGCACTGGCCTATTGGTCTAGAGAAATTAAGAAGTCCTGACTAAGGTTCAGGGAATAAGGTCAAAAAAGGGCAACATTTTACTCTCAAGGAATAACTTGATATATTAGAGGGCAAGGACAGAAAAGACATTTATGTATAGAAATCAAAACCATATTAAAAAAAAAAAAAACTCACCCTTTACTTATTTATTTTTTGCTGCTCCCAAGTCACTTCAGTCGTGTCCGACTTTGTGCGACCCCATAGATGGCAGCCCACCAGGCTCCCCCGCCCCTGGGATTCTCCAGGCAAGAACACCCCTTCTCCAAAGCATGAAAGTGAAAAGTGAAAGGGAAGTCACTCAGTCGTGTCCAACTCTTAGCGATCCCATGGACCGCAGCCTACCAGACTCCTGCATCCATGGGATTTTCCAGGCAAGAGTACTGGAGTTGGGTGCCATTGCCTTCTCCGATGTATTTTTTATGTTTACTTATTTACTCATTTTACCCTAATGTTACATGATAATTCTTGCATTAAGATATGCAACCACTGTGTGACTCTTTAAGAACAAATGGACTAGTTTAGTATGAAAAAAAAAAAAAGAACAAATGGTGCCCGAGTGACTGGAGAGTATTAATACCTTTTCCAAAAGAATAAGTGCATGGAGTCAAACGTGCACTGAACTTTTATGCAGGGAGTTCATTTCTTGAAGACTGATTACTCAGAAGAATTAAGAGGCCAAGTCATGATGGTTTTGGAGAATAGCCTAGTCTGAAATTGATCATTTAAGAAAACCAGAAATACTATTTAGTGTGACAGGCCAAGGGCTCATATTAATACCAATATGTGTTAGGTATAAATATTATCCAAGGAAAGATTGGAGCAATATGCAGAGAAGCACCTGATTGTGACCTCATGATGAAATATTAACAGGCTGCTAAATGTCATTACAGGGAAGGGCTTTGTTGCTGTATTTAAAAGATGATTATACAAATCTTACAAAACTATACAGCAAAAGAAAGCACAATAATTAAGAAGTGGATCTGGGTATTAGTGTCCTATAAAATATAACTAGTAATTAAAAGATTACAGTTCAGTTGACTATAAGCTAGAATATAAATGTTACTAATAATTTAATCAGACAAAATACAACTATTTGGAGTAAGCACAAATAAATTAACATTCCTGTTATGAGTCACACACCTTCAATTTTTCTGGGGTTATGATGACTTTTCTGTGAAAATTTCTCTTTTGTCTCATTCTAAGGAAAGGGAATATTTGATGCCATAAAAATTAGAAATTAATCTTTAATTATATCATTGTACAAATGAATTTCATAAAATAATTTTCTAAGTGGAGCTACATGAAAGTTTTATCTTGGGTTTTAGTTTCTAAAGGATCTGTAGGCACAGTTCAGCATTAGTCTGATCTTATCATTCATATGGCTCCTCATAAACATATCCTTTCTCTTAAAATTATCTTCACATCACATTAAAGGATGAGATTTACAATAAATTTATTTAGATGATAATATATATTTTATTTTCATAAGAAATCTGCATGGTTTACAGCAACTGAATGGTTTTTCAGTTTCCTCAAGAATCTCAGAATAAACAAATGAAACTATATTTACTTCCAAAGAACTTAGTTAAAATTTTCCTGGAAATATTGCGTGTAACTCAGGGGTTTCTCTGGTGGCTTGTAAAGAATCTACCTGCCATAATGCAATTAAATATGCCTTCAATCAATAGTTTAAAAAATTCTAATGATTGCATTAAATAAATAGTTGGACGAAAAATAGGTAAATAAAGAAGTCCTTTAAAACAGGACATTTCAGTTATTTCATCGTTAAAAACTCCTGACCAATTTAACTGAATGTAATTAATAGATTTAAAATAAAAATCACTGCTGTGTAATGATGGGAAATTTATTCTTTGTGGCAACAGAATTTCTCTCTGTTCAAGAATAAGACATAATATTCTTATGTTGAGATGTTCTATATCCCAAAGTTCTGACCACCACTAAGAGTTACTCATAACTGGTTAATCCCATGTGTGCAGGAAGATGCACATGTTAATAAACATCTGGAGTTTCTTTCTGTCTTTTGTTGATCTTTTTCAGTTCTCAGGTTTCCACCAAATAAACCTAAATGGGTAGAGGGAAAATAGCTTTTCCTCTGCTACAAACACAATAATGTAATCTATAAAAGCAGCAAAAAATCCTTATCAGTCAACAAGCTAAGTTGTTGACTGCAGTAAAATAGTAACTCTGAAATCTTCAAGGCATAACACTATGAAGTTCTGTTCTTGTTCATTTCCAGGCTCTATCCATAAGTTTTTTATGTCAATATACAATTTCAAAGTTCTTCAAAGCAGAGGAAAAGAATGCTGGAGGGTCACATACTAGGTCTTAAATGCCTTCATCTGGGAATAACACATTTATTATCAATGTCCACAACACAGAACTTATCACATGGATAAATCTAAAAGGACTGGAGAATCAAGGGAGATGGAATAAATGGATATTTGACAACTGCAAAAGTCTATGACACCTATTTGTTCCTAATATTCTAAAATTTCTCTAATACTAAGACAAAATAAAATGATTCTTTCATTTAAAATTTTATAGTGTCATTCTTTGACTAAAAGAAAGGAGCATTATAGAATTATAAAAGCAAATGCATTATTTTAGAATTGTGCTATGACTGGGAATCCCAGATGTGAAACTGAGAAGTGAGAAAGTTCTGGTAACATAATTATTTTATAAAATTATGCAAAGTTTTGCTATATTTGCTATTTAAATTCTAAAATTTCTAAAGCATATAGCATTTTCATTTATCTCCCACCAGTATGTTTGATGGGGATGTTCTTGTTTATATAGGTTACTATGGTGAAGAGTTGGATAGGAAAGCTTTATAATACAGAATAAAATCCACAAATATTATATGGGTAGATCAGATTATTCAAGGCATGTTGGATAGCATAATTGGATGAAATTATAAAAGGATATAGAACCAGATGTGAATATGAAAAGTAACTTTCTGACTTACTAGAAGCCTGACAAAGGACACGATAATTAGCTTTTCTGAGCTGCATTCTTGCTATGTCAACTTTTGTATAACAGAATGTTACATCAAGGGCTTCCAAGGGGGCACTAGTGGTAAAGAACCCAATGCCAACTCAGGAGACATAGAAGATGTGGGTTGGATCCCTGGGTCTGGAAGATCCCCTGGAGGAGGGCATGCGACCTACTCCAGTATTCTTGCCTGAGGAATCGCATGGACAGAAGAGCCTGGCAGGCTGCAGTCTATAGGGTCGCACTGAGTTGGACATGACTGCAGTGACTTAGAACAGGACAGCACATGCTACATCAAACTGTATCTAGTGTGAAAGAAAGTGAAATTTTCTCAGTCTTGTCCTCCTCATTGTGACTCCATGGACTATGCAGTCTATGGAATTCTCCAGGCCAGAATACTGGAGTAGGTAGCCATTTTCTTCTCCAGGGAATCTTCCCAACCCAGGAATTGAACTGGGATCTGCATAGCAGGTGGATTCTTTACCAGCTGAGCTACTAGGGAATCCTGGTAGTATCTAGTGCAGTAATAGTGTAGAGATATAAATTGCATAAAGTTTACAACTTCAATACCACACGTAATTCTATTAATATATTTTATTACTGATAAATTGGTTTGAGGAAACAGAATTCTTTAAAATTCTATCTTTAATATTTTTAAATTGAATTAAAATGAAAACACTGAAATGAATCTATAATCAACACAAGGTAAAATAAGAAGTTGTTGCATATTATTACCTAAACAATGATAAATACATTGAAATTGAAGTAGTGTTGGTAAGACAGCAGTAGAAAACAAATCCCAAACTAATAGCAGCAGTGATCCATTCATAACTTATTCACCTTTGCGGTAGTTTGATATAACTATTTTTAAAACAATGAACGAGAGTCTCTTAAAACAAAAACATGATGTTAAAATTTGATGTTTGCATTTCTATAATGTCTCAAGTAAAAAAATGTGATATTGTATCTAAGTTTGAAACTGCTTAAAATTATTTGATGAAATCACATAAATGAGGCCAAAATATGACATGAAAAATCTCAGTAGATTATTTCAGATTTTCAGTTGATAGCCCAGTTATACCTAAAAAAAAAAAAAAAAGCTCAAACTGCATTCATTTCAAAAACAATAAAATGAGGATTATATATAGTTTTTTTTTACAGTTGGCTACATTTTAAATGTTTCTAATCTTCTATTTTAAACATATTGAGACTATTGGCTTTTTTCAAAGAATATAACACAAAAACATGTGTTTGGAAATAAGAGACTGATTGAATGGAAAATAGACTAAATTAAAAGTAAACACTTTTGATTTTGAGACCTTAAGTCCAGCACCTGATAACCATATTTATTGGAAAACCTCCTTAACTGTAACTTCAAGTATGTATACTAGGATTGACCTGATTGCAACCACATGTCCTAACTAAAGAGTTACAAGAATATTCCATGAAAAAATAATATAAAACCTTCTCATCACACATGGATACTTGTAAGTGCCCCATTACTATCAGATGAATGAAAGAAAGAAGAGAGATGCAAATAAAAAACTTGGCAAATAAAGGACCCAGGTATGTTATTTAAAGCTAAATATCAGAGTGCTTTAAAAATACAAATAGAAAGCTTACATACTAGGCCAGGCAGGAAATTCCAACAACAGGAAAAATTCTAAACTAAAATAATCCAAGGAGACAAGGTGGAATGTATTTTTTAAAGTTCACACACATGAAATGTGATGACAGAGAGTCCCAAAGAAGAGAAAGCCTCAATAAAGAGAAAGTAAGTGACTCAAATGGAAAATCATTTGAAATGATTACCAGTATATTACAAATATAATATATAATAGCCAAGTGGATATGTTTATGATCCAAACAAGTTTATTTAAAGGAACTTGAGAAGAGGCTTGTTTGTAGATATTTTAAGGTTTACAATATGAAAATGCTTATTTTTTAATCTTCACACAAAATAAACTTCTAGTTTAATAAAAAAAAATGTGGCAAATTTGTCTTTAAAATGTATCATTTAAGTTATACACAATTTAAATTACATATAATAAATAAACTGAGAGAGTCAATTCCTAGGCAGGTCAATAAGAAATTCAAGGTCCCAGAGGAGAAGAAAGGAGTCTGCAGCTCTCGGAGATAGGGATCTGGAAATCTCAGGGAGGAGGAAAGAACAAATATTTTTTATTTTACATTCCTTATTTTTAGTCATATAAAACATTTTTTTTTTCTTTAAACACAGAACTGATGATTACCCAACAAACAACTCAGTTCAAACTCTGTACTAAGGGTTGTATAACAACAGTGTATCCTGCCTGAGGACAGTTTCTCCTTCCTGAAAACCTGATTAATCCCGACATCTTAGAAGGTATAATATGGGAGTGGGTCTGGTAAAATTTTTCTGTTGTTAGTTTTAATCCTGTCATCTTAAAATCTAAATTATGGAAGTGGATCTAGTAAGATCTTTACAACCTTGAGGCATTCTTTTGATTTACTGTAATGGCCAATTAAAAAAGTATATAATTCCCTTGCGAAGTCGAACGAGGTGGGCACT
Organism: Cephalophus harveyi; assembly: GCA_006410635.1. NCBI lineage: Eukaryota > Metazoa > Chordata > Mammalia > Artiodactyla > Bovidae > Cephalophus > Cephalophus harveyi. The sequence continues at coordinate 12,910 of SJYT01020663.1, read as the reverse complement.
CTCTGTCCCCCTTCTGATGTCTGTGTCAGAAGCATTCTCTGTGAAAAGGCTAGAATGTGCAAGAAACTAGTTAATATAAGCAAAGTGAAATTCATGAATTTGAGAATAGCTTGAGATGATGTAATCATGATGTTTGGGTCAATGAATTCTAGTTTGTGGCTAGTTCTTGGCAGCTTATATACCAAAGCTGACTTTGTATCGCCACCCCAAACATTGCCAACATATTTTTACAGCTTTTTTTTTTTAGAAGAGTGATAGCAATTTATATTAAGTACTTAAAATTTGCCTGAATAAGTGAGTGGATAATAAGAAAGACTTTGTCTCAGAACAATTTGCTTTACCTTCAGAAGCTGAGGAGTACTATGGTTACACAGAGGACAGAGGATTATGTGACTCGGCAACAGCAATGACCACAGGAAAATCCTAAGAAACTTACAGCTTTGTCAAGGATTCCTTGCCAATTAGATGATGGCTGTGCAATCATCTTATACCTGGTGTGGAAATGTGGGTGCCAAAAGCCCTGGACAAGTTAATATGTTGTCTAAGAAATGAGTGGTCACCTTCATTTACCACCTTTGCATGTCAAGAAATGGAAGGTAGATTTGAGGATTTTTTAGTTTGGTCTTACGTGTCTTTGTGAAAGACATCGATTATTAACCTGTCCTTTGTTAAGTTATGCTTATTCAACAGATGGGATAACAACATGTGATTGTCAAGAGGGAATTCTTAAAGCAAAAGAAAAATCATGTAATAGGTAAAGAAATTTATCTAACTTACCACCTTTGCATGTCAAGAAATGGAAGGTAGATTTGAGGATTTTTTAGTTTGGTCTTACGTGTCTTTGTGAAAGACATCGATTATTAACCTGTCCTTTGTTAAGTTATGCTTATTCAACAGATGGGATAACAATATGTGATTGTCAAGAGGGAATTCTTAAAGCAAAAGAAAAATCATGTAATAGGTAAAGAAATTTATCTAACATATAAATCATTGTAAATGTAAAACTATTTAGATTAGTAAAAGAAATTTCATGTACATATATAGGCATATACATGTAATACAATATTGTCACAAAAAAGTTATGTGAAAAAATAATTTTTCATTGCCAAACTACTTTTGCATGGGCTTATTTGACATTAAAACTCTTGGGAATAATTTGCCACTACTGCATGTTTTCACCTGTCAAAATCATTTCACTTTTGCATTTTAGCATTGAGCTGGGTTAAAATTTCATCTGGGAAAATTAACATGTGTATGGTCAAATTCTCATTTCCTATTGAAATGATCAACTATGATTGTTGGAAGTATATATAAAATGTAGTGATTAAACTCTATACAAAATAAACAAGCTAAATAATAAGCTAAAATGTAATTTATTATTTTAAAAAGTAGCATTATGAATTTTTTAAATGTTCCTACTACCTATAGGAATAACTTAAGGATTAATGTCATCGCTAAAATAAAATAGAAACATCTAATTTACTATAAATTTATATTCTATCATAATGTAACAGATCCAACTCCTGTGCAAAATTTTCATAGACAGTTAAAAATGCAATTGCCTTGATAAATTATCCTCAGATAGTCATAAATATATTGATTTTGCCAAAGGTGTCTTGAAATATTGTATTTCTGGGTCATATGGTCAAATGACTTTACAAAC